>JAECUM010032998.1:0-29278 GCA_016617855.1 Megalonaias nervosa | reverse complement strand
TGTTACTATGATAAAATGGCCAACAATGCATACAGTGTCCAAGAAAATGTTTCCAAAGTTAATATAAATGTTAGATTCTTGTATGTTTATATAAAATAACTTAGAATTTGTGCAAGGTTCTGTCCTTCACATCTCCAGAGGTTTTAAACGATTTGAAAGTTAAGAATGGATAAGAAACAGTCTGACTGGTGAAACACTGGAAACTCCTAGTGAAAACCAAAACTTGAGAGGATATGACATCTTGTTGTGACAATAAGTGTGTTCATTTAAGGAGCTGTGGCTGATTTAAAAAATTATGCTAAAGCGGTGTTTGTAGTCAAAACTTCCAATTCATTGGATAGTGGTAGCAACCATGCAACAGCACATCCAGAATGGAACCTACATATATTCTCACACATTAGTTCATGAAATACATATATCAATAGTTTTTATTATTTTTGACATGTAATATTGTCTTTTACATGCTTTTTTATACCCCTGGCCCTGTTAAAACAATTGGGGTCTCCAAAAACTTTTGGAAGCCCTTATATACAGTGGTCCCCGTCTTGAACAGCTCATGGACCAGTGGCCACCCGCGTTTTATAGCCAGAATCCGATGGCACTGATGAGTTTCTGTTCAAAAGTACCCCTCAAGAAAGTCCACCCCTCAAATGCGACCAGTGGCAATTATAATTGGGCAAATATATAAGATTTTCCCTTCACAGGTGGTCACATTCTATTTTAATATGTGTCCTAAACTAATATTTAATTCAAACAGTAAGTAATATGATTATCTGTACTGATGTATATTTGCCAATGTCAGGTTTTTGTTACTGAAAGAAGTGTTTGTAAAAAGTTCATGTACCACTGAGGTTAATATTAAATCATTATCTATAAACAGAGATGTTTGCAGGAAATGGGCTCAACATTTATGTGATAGAGTTTTGGGCTTCACACAGCTGTCAAGTTCTTCTCTTTGTTGATTACAATTGGGCGTAAATTGTTAACTCACAGGAAGAAATTAACCTTGAACAACACCAAGTACCAGACAAAGACCAGAATGCATCACTGCCTTTATAAACAAGGTATTTCGTCCACAAAAAGTTTTATCTTCATAATGAATTGCAGTATTGTATCATTAGCAACATAGGAAAACAAATCAGTACAAAATTTTAACATGTCATCACAGAAATGGAGACTTATTACTTTAAAAGAAAAATTAAAGTCATTGGACTCAACAACATGGGGGGGGGGGCCAAATCACTTTATGTTCGAAAGACTCCAATAAAATTTTTTAAAACAGATAAGAAGAATATTCATCAGCATTGGAAAAATGGAGCAAATGGAAAGAGAATTGTATATGTACCAAGATTTAAATGACATTTTTGAATGTTTTTGCAATATGCATGACAAATATACCTCACTTGCATTTCATGCTTAAGTTGAGAATTGGAATTATTACTGTAGTGTTCGTTCAATTGAAATAAGTCTGATCTTCAGACGAGAAGAACCTTTTAATAATTAATGGTACTTTGAAATGAAGATATCAACTGCCTTGAAGTTATATATAACTTTCTTACTACCTTACTATGTACATTACTTACACATCTCAAAAAAAAATTTAGTCCTTCTTTGAAATGGCCACCCATCTTATATATATATATATATATATATATATATATATATATATATATATACTTCCTATATATTTGAAACATTTGAAAGATCCTTTTATCTTCAGTCATAGTTTTGTCAGGCTGGTGGATAAGCTGTAGATATGTAGAACTAATAATATATTGGTGGTGTGAATATTTCTATAGATAATGATGAAGTAAACATTTGTGTACAATGTGTGTAAACTACCACAAACTAGGTTTAATTATATATGATCTTTTTATTTTGTGTGTTTACAGAGTGGACATCCAACTTCAGATGTAACATGCAATTATGTCATGCAGCAGTGACTCGGCAGTCAGCCTTTTGCCATCTTCTCCAAAGGACAACTTTACCAGAAACATCTTACATGTTCCATTTGGAGAAGAGTATGGTGGACATGGCAATATCAGGATTGTCAGAAGGCTGTGTGTATGGTGTTGTATTTCGGCAGGGACGTCTGCACTATTTACGTTTTTTTGAAAGTGGCATTTTCAGTGGATTCTTTGAAAGCAAAGGTAATCACGTCATCACAACATAGCTACATCTGTGGCTCACTAAAGCAAATGCTCATGGTTTTTATGACATTCAAACTGGCTCCTACTTTCTGAACGGTTAACTGGGGATCATAACACAGAGTACATTGTGCTTATGTTTGTAAGTATTTCTCAAATACTATTCTAAGACATCTATTTGTAATTGCATTTTCTCTTTATTTTACCTATGACCACCTTGAAGGAACCACAGGGGAGGGGCCACAAGTCTCATACCCAGTTGCAGGTTGTTATCACATAAGCAACCTATTTTCCAATTTTGATGAATTTATATGAAGTTTCATCACAATTTCCCCATCACTTTTAAAGTGTGGGGATAATAATTAATGATTTTTGATCTGTTCCATGCTTTATCTAGTTAAGATGGATAATAACATTCATAATCAATATATCAAGGTATATGTTCAGTATTGACGTCCAGTTTGTAATTCCTAAGGAACAGTGGAAGATTATGAACACACAATCACACTAGTCATTGTCTTGTCTTCTATTAGAGACAACTGCCAGTTAATTTTGCCACAACTTTTCTAAATTGTATTTTCATTGAAACTTCCAAAATACCAGTGATATCTGTTAAATGAAATGTGTTCATATTCAAAGACATTGGTTAAATCACCATATTAAAATTAACAAAAGAGGGCAAATGTTCTAAATCGTAGAAATGTGTAAAAGCTGTAAAACCATCATTTGATTAAAAACAAAATGAAAATACATTTTTATTTATCTAACAATTATGTCAAATTTTTAAATATAAACTGAAATATTTTTTAAAAAGCATAAAAACACATTTTGATATATCAGTTATGGTAGAACAGTGTTGTATAAAATATATAGTTTATCCCACTGATAGGAAAGTTTTTTAAAGTTGAATTTGTAGTTGTATAACATCTAGCATTAAACTGAAATCAGACTGTCAGAGAACGGTTATTAATTTTCTTGGTATATATGTGTGGCTAATGAAAGCACATTAGGCTTGCAGTAATGTTACCTTTAAGATTGTTATATTGCCAGAATTTACAGACCATAAAATTGTATTGCATCTGATAAACATTGTTAACGTTTCATTCTGAAGCTGTATAGCTGATCAGTTATTGTCTGCATGATTTGTTGATCTCCAGAATGGAGGCACCACATTTTACCTATAAATCTTTCTTTTTCAAGGTTTGGATATTTTGAAACAGACACTGGAATGCCATAGAAATGAGGATTTAGTTTGGGAAAACATTTTTTCAGTGGATGATATCAAATCAGCCGAAGGAGATTACTTTAGTTTGTTAACCGAGAAACGCAAAAAGCTGCCAGAGCCAGGTATGTGCGTTATCCAAGGCTTTTCTTCTTTCTAATACCTGACCAAATATACCTGCAGCTTGCCGGCTTTATAGTTAGTACTGAAGTGTTTAGAAGCCACAAATTAAAACCTAACTTTGAACAAAAATGAAGTGAGAACAAAATATGCATTGTTGATGTAAAATGTGAACAAAAGATTTTGTTTAATATTTAATAGTGCATTTAATTTTATACTTTGTAGTGTTGACTCCATAGTAATATACACTTATTATATGCTCATTCTTTTTCTCCATTAACTTTACATTGTCAGAATCGGACATTATTTTACGATATTGCACTCACGTGAGACTCACGTACACTTCATATTGCACTCGTGTGCCCAATAGTGTATTAGGAGCTACTTTGTAAACAAATCATATACACACACATAGTAGATGCTTTACATTTTGGTTGATTAAATTTGTTTCCGAATGAACTAAAGCAAATGTTTCTTGGACTGCAACATACCAGCTGCTTGCCACATTCCGCGTTAACTTTTTTGATGCAATGTTTCGGATTTTGGCTAGTTATAGATGCCAGACAGGGTCCTTACGAATAACATGCAAGTTACAAGGCATAAACTGTCTTCTTTAGTTGGTAATAAGAATGGCAAAAATTATTCTTACAGTTTAACATCCTGAATTTCCTCAGAATGTACTTTCTTAGTTTTGCTAATCCGAATTACATGACCCATGTCATGGGTTCTCAAGCTTGATTACACATTTTGAAATTGTACTGTAATTTAGACTATATTCCAAGTGCAATTACATCCTATTTACTGCACTCAAAATGAAATAAACATTATATATTCCATAGCGTCTTTTTGATAAATTGCAATTGAAAGACTTTATATTTTTCCCACATTATGATTTCAAACATTCAATGACAGAACAGAAACACACTTGCAGATGTCAACACGTTGCTGAAGTCCAATGTACTTCATGTAGAATTGGCACAGATAAATCCAGTCCATAATCACGAAGTTTCATAGAATCGACAAAAATACCAAAATCTATTCATTCCAGATCAAATGGAAAAGTTGTTGCAATTCGCATTCATTCACAATATGACTCCAAACTACAATTTTAAGTAGACCAAAACGCCATTTTCTTTCGAAAGTTCTGTCTAGCAAGCGACTAAGTTCAGATTGATCTGGGCGGAATTATGTGCGCATTAATAATGTTGTTGTGTAATGATGAATCTGCGTTTGTGTATTTAATTTGGAATACGGCATACATTCAGTTACTTTGTTTCTTGTAGTGTATTTTTGTTTATATAATTAAGCCTTAGGTAGAACAAAAAGATTAGCATATAATGAAAAAGTTACTGCATTTGTATGGGAAAAAATGCACTAGTTTTGTTGGCTGGATATACTGCACTCCCATGGTCGTGCAGTATTTCCATCCGAAAAAACTCGTTCATATTTCCCCATACAAATGCAGTAACCTATAATTATCAACTCCTACTTCAAGTCTGAGAACACAGCTTTAACAGTAGAATTATATTATAGTGTCCATAAGACAAATACATCATTTGGATGTCAAGTAAAGTTTTATTTCGAGAGATACATGAGAAAACAAAGTAGACCATGTGATCTTATGAGTGATAAAAAGGAAAATAGGTCATTTTATAAGAGAAAAGTAGCCAGAAACCAAAATGGCAAAACATCAAAGCAATTTAATCAGACCAGCAAATTGTTAAATATTATGCAGCTACAGTACGGAAAAAAGCAAGATAAAGTGAATGCTGTCCACAAAGAGCATTAACCCTGCAAACAAAATTTGCACCATTCAACCCAGTAATACCGTTATACTTTATGTACATTTTACAGAAATTTAACATCTATACCTTGTATATTTTGTCATGTATATAACTTGCATCAAAAAAGCCACTTTTAGATCTTGTGACAGAGGGTATGGATTTTGGTGCACGCTGGCAAGTAGATGCATGCTATAACCTACATTTGATTATCTGTAGTGGGCAAGTTAAACACCATAACATGTATGCTAATACTGTGTTTTTGTTTCATTACAGAGTCAAATAAATTACCTTAACTGGAAGAAGGTATTCCCAAATACTGTTCAGAAATAAGAACAGTATTAAAACTCATTGGATCATCTCCTTCATCATGTACAAACAAACATTTTCAAAGAAAACAATTTCGAGTGTAAGGGGGTGAGAGTGTACATAGAGAAGAAAAAGAGCTACAAAAAGAAGCATAGTTCGAAGTAAGTATTAAGAAGAAATGCAAGAAAACATAATTGCCTTTTCCATCAATCTTTTTATATCCATCTTTCAGTTTCCATTTGTTATAACCATGCCCATATACTAATTCTAATATATGTCTGTCTTTCCATTCAGTATACTTGTTAAGACAATTAGTCCCTCATATATTTATATGAGTTGCCATAAAACATGTTATATATGCTAGATATTACCTGAATATGCACCAATAGACCAATCACTTTGCCCCTGCAATTTTTAATATATTTATTGCCCTTTCTGTTATTGTATGTCACAGTTTTTTTAGTACAATTAGCATGAGTTGATTTGACACAGACTTTTTCCATTGACTGGTGGGACCAGCTCATGTGAAAGTAAACTGGCCATGCAAAAATCAAATGGATCTCTCAGTCAGATGAAAATAATGACACAGGAAAATTTAATTGGGTCGGTGGCCATAAATTTTAATTGACTCTCCTCAGAACCCACAGGCCTTGGGCTGACAAGCCAGCAACTAAATCGACCCATGAACTAGTCCTTTTGTTTTATTATTGGACTGGAAACTTGGTAAATCCTAAAGTCATCACCAGAAGATACATAGATCAATGAATCAGTGTGCTTCTGCAATTTTTGTTCAGTTTTATTTTGTAGATTAACGCAGTACATGATACAATCTTGTAGATGCAAATAGTCCAACTTCTTTATGGATTTTAATGGGATTCAGTAAAATATTGTTTTCATCACCAAACAATGCACATATCAAATCATGATTCCGACAGTTTAGTTTTAGAATTATTGCCCGTTATTGACTTCAAGTTGAAGACAGGGCATGATATAATCTAATGAATTGTCTGATCTTTCAAATTTCATTGGATTGCCATAAAACTTGGCAAATGTTTTCATCATCATCTGAAGTTGCATATATTGACAAATCTATGCTGCTCTTTCAGTTAGAGCTATTTCCTTTTTTTTAGATTAATTTAGTGTATGATAGGATATTGTGAAGTCAGCTTGTCTCATATTTTTCATTGGATTGCCTTGTAACTTTGTGCATGTTACGGTCATCATTTGAAAATGTTCATATAAACAAATCACGTTGCTTTTGCAATTTTAGTTTGATATATTGTCGTGCAGCAGAATGCATTGTTAGAATCTTGTCACTGCTACTGATTGTAGTGCCTTTTTGAAAGGATCATGAAAATTGGCACATGTGATGATAATCATCTAAAACTGCATGTACAAATCTTTGTGCTCCCATGATTTTTTTAAGGGTTATGCACATTTCTGGATTACAATTGGATACAGTGTATGACCAAATGTTGTTAATGCAGTTACTCAAAGTATTTATTGGATTGCCCTGAAACTTGGTACATGTTATGCTTGTCATGAGAAGATATGCTTCTTTACAGACATTTTATTTGCACTATTTTCAGAAAAGTTGTGTACTGTTAAGCTCTACACATCCTCATCATGGGATAGGGGTGTGATGTTGAGGTGGCATTGGTATATTTATATGGTCAAATTGCTCACCATTCCTCTAGCTGTGAGCGTCATTGTTAGTAGCCTTTTCACAAAAAGCAATACAATTCTTTAGGTAAACTGCATCGTATGTGAACTTGATTCTTTGAATGATTGTGTCTTTGCAGCTCGATTGCTGACAGTTATTGGTCTTTTTTAATCAAATTGGAATCTTTACAATTCCAGTTTTATATCCTAATTATTGGAAGAAGATCACTGTTGTGTTTGTGATCACTGTTACATGCTGCCCATCAAGTATGCGCATGATATTATAGAAATGGGACATCAGTAATTGACTGATGATCACTTTTGCAGGGTAAAAAAATTGATTGAGATCTCATCATCAGTCTTGATTTACTGTTGCAATCTAACAAAAATACTAACGAGAAAAAATGATACTTGAGATTTTCAATTGCTTTAGCAGTGTAGTCATTTGACAGGGTGTTACATTTTGTATAAAATCTTCATCCAGAAATATTAATCACAGTTTTGTTTTAACTTGCATGTAATAAAAGAATAATATGTTTTCTTTTCTTACATTTCAGTTATTTTTCTGCCAGTAAATGTTTTGATGGGACTGCCTTTCAGGCTGCCCTTGAAACTCACAGAACTGAAGGCTGTACGTGCCAACAAGTCACATTCTCAGATGTCTTTGTTCCACTTGAATATCCTGTTTCATGGGATCAGCAGCTTCAGTATATCTCCGTGTTTCCAAATTGGCATAAATGGCAGCACAAAACAGTTTCTTATTCCCATTGGCAATCAGTTCCAGATATGAAAGAAAAGTATATACCTGCATCACTAAGGAATCAGGTGCTGTATAATTTTAGAGAGGGTAACATGGATAAGGTCTATTCACTTTGCTCCAAATATAAAAACATTGCCTTAGATCCAGCTCAGTCTACTTTCACATTTGAAAGTTTTCCTGAGTCATCTGATTATGGTGATACAGTTCCCCCTGCATCCAAACGCAGACCTCATGAACCTACTAGACGTATGACAATTGAAGAATTGATGGCAAACATACACACTGTAGACGCTCAGTTTTCTTCAGCAAATATAGCTGAAGAAAGATCTTATGATAAATTCAAATATGCAATGATTGAAAACGGTCATGTAATTTGGCGACGTAGTGCAGCTAATGCGAATATTTTTACAATGAATGAAGTTAGTATGACAACTGGACTGTTTCAGAAAGACTGCTATGTTCATTTGACCAAAACAGATATAGATAACAGAACTGAATTATCGTGTAGCAGTGGAATGTTTGGGATATTGCTGCAGTTAGCCACATTAAGTATACCTCAAGAAAACCTTGATGAGGTGGATATGAGTGATGTGAAATGCTGCCATATGAGACTTTTTAATGAATTGATCAGTGACCATATACATTCTCTATTAAATAATTCTTCAAGGTCAGAAAATAAGATAATTGAAAAACTTGAAGCTGCCAAAGATCAAATTAATGAACCTATTTGCCAGATGCCAACTTTATCTGATAAAACCTTGAAGTTCTCCGTGTATTTTGATGATGACAAAACATGTACTTTTGTTCATGTCACTGACAGTAGACTATCTTGTCAGCCATCCTATAACCTCTCTTGGTCTATGACCAATAGAGGCCCAAAAATCTAAATTACGGATTAACCAAATATAGCATGTGGGTATATCTTGACATTGAGACAAGTTCAGTGATTTTCTACCCAGTATATCAGGTTCAAGGTCCAAGGCCATCACAAAGAATTAAGTACTGCACTTACAGGAATCGTACGAACATGTCAACTTGGACATGTAAGAAAAATATTATTTTAACAGCAATTTGGTTTGGTGAAGTTTTATAAGGTATCAATGATGGTTACCATAATGTGTTAAAAAAATAACAGGACAGTCAAGCATTTGCCTCTTTGAGGGACTTTTCTTTTTATTAAATCAGGCTATAAGGCCAGATTTCGTAATGCACTTCACCGATAGGGAAGATCTTTGTGCAGCATACGATTTATTAATCCAAATCTTCATATTTATTTCTTGAAGATTCTTCTGATCTGTGATATATGCAAGTTTTTTTTATTCCAATTATTGTCTGCATCTTATTGCCATTAATCTTAAGATTTACCAGTATGTTACAGGCAGAGTATTAAAAGGCAGATATTAACGTGTAGCAAAGAACAATATTCACTGAAATACCTTTTACAGTCTACGTGACATCAAAGCAATTTCATTTATATTTTTTGAGTTGTTGATATAATGAGGATGATATAAAATGAAGACTTGTGGTCAGCTATCCACCCTTGAAAATTTATAGGCAGCCCCATTGTTACCAGTCCAGCAGCTGATGTACACCTTTATATCAATGTATGTTCCAAAGTATGTTTAGGTATTGATCATCAAAATCTGGTCTAATAATGATTGTCCAGTTGAGAGAAGAATTAAGTTAAAGAAATATGAGGATTTCATGAAGATGAGCTGGTTGAAGGCTTGTAAGTTAAAAGGTGTTTCTTAGCACATTACATGACATCATTAATGAAGCAAAAGTAGCAATTCTTCAGAAATGGGTCACATGTAAAGTTGTTTCCTGATCATTGTACTCTTTGAAGGTGTCAATGTGTCATGTTTACTTCATTTGGACTTCAGAGTTATGCCAGCTGAACATTATACATGAAAGTGAATTTATTTTCTCAATAACGCTCCACTGTAATTTTTTAATTTTTATATGGATGTACACATTACACTTGCAGTCAAATATAAATCAAAATATTAATCAGATATTTACAGAGTACTTCATTTTTAAAATTGTAAATGTTCTGGCTAGAACTATCATTCTTTCGATTTGTACTATTTTACTACTTAATTTTTTCTCATTTATTACAAACTAGGCACACGATGAGACATACCTGGCATAACTGATGAAAATTTAACCTCATGATTCAATCTATAAAGTGTTCATGTGAACATGTAAGGCAAAGGACAAATCAGATAGCTCTAAGTTAGCCAAAATCATTTACTGTTGTCACAAATGTCAGGCAGCAGTCACTGTACAGAGCTACATGGAGGACTTTGAGAATTCAGTACAGCCCTGTGGACTTCCAAAAGTTTTTCCATTTTCCATTTCTGGCTGCATCTTCAGATGGTTTTTAAATAAAACTCATTGTGTAAATCATATGTACATAAATGTCAGGGGATTAAATTTTTGCACTGTTCTCATTACCATAGAAGTACCTGACATTTAAAGAAATTTTAAACTCAAAATTCAATCAAGGAAGTGATTTCTTTGTTTATCTATTGAAGGTAAAGTACAGAGGTAATCCGATTGATTGACCAATAGCAGTAGTAACACCTAGGTAGTAACGATAACTCACTACTTGCTCCCATTAAACCACTGATTAAGATCTTTACACATGTATAAGTGGGTTGCTGCAATTAAACCATATTTACAGCTTTTGGTGACTGCATAATCTCTGCATTTTTTAAAACAAACACTTAAATTATGCCAATCATTTGTCAAACTTATTTGCCCTAGATCATATTTAAAAGACCCTGCTAAATTAAACTTGAAAATTAATAATCTTTTCTGACTTTTGAATGACCACATCTTTGCACTGGCTTCCTTCAATCAATGAATCAGTCAATATTTATAACTAAATTGTCAATGAAGTACCTATGCTGTCATGGTTACCTTCTTAATGTAAAGAAGCAGAATACTGTTTGATATTCCTATGATCTAAACATGAACCTTGACTAGTGAGCGACACTAAAGATACTAAAATGATAAGATAACCCTAGTATGAACCTTATGACTGTTGCTCCAGTAGTCAGTTACATTTATGTCAGTAAAATTGACTGTTATTACAATAAATGGCTTTAATGTTACAAGTTATTACAACCAAAAGTACATTAATCTAAAACTTCTGAGTAACACATTGTGGGAATTATGTATTGAATTAAAACTGTATGTTGCTGAAAGAAATATAATAAAAACACCATACCCTATAACATTGGACATAAAGAGAGAGGTCAGTTCTGTGTGATTCTCACAGAAACATTTCTTTCTGAATCAGAGAAGCATACAAGCTGAAGTTTAACGAATGTCTGGCTTAAGGTGGAACAAAGAAAAAAAAAAATGGTAACAGAAGGCAGGATGTTATTCCATTACAGAAATTCTTTTCATCTTTTAGCTAGTGCACAATAACAATTAATCCTGTTATTTTCAATAGTATGAGCAAGCGAGACAAACACAAAATAGAGACTTAACTTTCTCAAAAGGAAACATTTATTGAAGAAATGATAGTTGATGTCTCAAAAAATGTACAATGGTGTATGATCTGCTGTAAGCATGTCCAACTGTACAATAGTATCTCATTAGAAGTTTATGAGATTATAAAATCATAAAATACACAATGGGTAGTTATTACTCCAAATGATCATTTGGCTTCTCTCGTGAATTATGCTGCAAATAATCAATAGAATAACCACTGATGCTCCAACAAGAATGTCATGCAGGCGACACTTAAGATGTAACAATGTGATGATGCTTTGTTTTGATCGCATTATATACTAATGCCCAAATGAATTAAATTGTAGTATTTTTCACACCTGTCAATCAGAGAGGAGTGCAAAGCTTATTTCAGGTGAACATCTGTTCGAAATCATGTATGATGTTCTTTTCTGTCTATAGTGTTCATGATCATCTCCTTCTTTTGTATGGTTACTGCAACACCTGTTCACTTTTCAAAGCATCTAGGATCTTCTGAAGAGAGGTTCTGAAAATGTGAGAAAATAAATATAATTGATGCACTATGATATATTTAATGAAAAGAAAAGGTTTTTTGTTTCCAGATTTCATGTGATAATTCTGTGATTTGTTCTATCTCAAGTGGATCTTACTACAGAATATGACAGACACACTATCAGGGAAATTTCATGAACTAGTAGTATAAATGGATGACATCATTATTACAAGCAAGATGCTACTAACTTACCATGCTCAAATCTATTATGCAAATTCCATCAAAGCTAGATCTTATACCAAGATACCTGCAATCTGAAGTCAGTTTAAAGATTATCCATTTGAGTACTGGTGGTCAAATCTGATGATTAATCAAACACATTTGTAAAAATTTTAAAGTACGTAATACACTCATGCTTTATATGAAATTTCTATTGCACAGTTTCTTTTTGTGAGAAAGTTGCTTACCTATTGTCCTATGTCGATTAAAAGTCATCGTATAAGGAGAGTGGATCAGCATGATGCCTTGATACTTTCGGATAAATTTATGAAATTATATTCAGTGGTTTTTGAAAAGAAGTTTTAATCAGCCACGTAGTAAAGTTTTTGTTTTGTAGCCAACTGTCACTGAACGTGCCTTTTCCAGGTATTTTGTGATGGTAGCTCATTCAATTAAAGGCATGCAAATTAATTTTCATTGCTTGGCGGAAAATTTAAAACCTTGTGAAATAAAAGAATGGACATGCGTTAATAATAACTATGCGAAGGATGCTTTGCATGATATCTGATTACTTTCTGTAGATTGTGTCAATGGACAAATGGCTAGCGTACAACAGAAAATCAAATCATACTTTCAATTTCCACACAATGTAAAATAAATGACTCAAGAGTAAAATTTTCCATCACATTTTATTTTTAAGCAAAGTTTGTAAATTCATGATTTTCAATGACCAAGCTTCTTCTATGTTAACCTTTATGACAATTCTATAGTTACTTTCAGGATCCTTTGAAAGTATGCCCCCAAGAAAGAAAATGACACCACCTCAATAATTTAGAATGAAATGCGTATAATTTGCACAAAACTGTAATAGAGGACTTAAAGGGATATACAAGTCGTTATCATCGAATAGTTCTATACTAAAAAAACACAATGGGTTCTGTGGTTTTTCAATTGTCGAGTTTACCACACAAATGCTTTTCTGCTTTTGTTGGACTTTTATTGTGCTGTAGAAAGTTGTTGTCATAACAAATAAATAATGTAGACTGCAGTTTTGCCTAAATAAATACAGCTCATTCACATAGAGAGTAGAAATTTAACGACATTTTTCATGATGAGATAGTAATGAATTCTTTCCCAAGAATATGTATTTCATGGACTAGATACTATATTTTTGGCATTTTATGGCATGTTTAGAAATGTTGTAATACGAATTATTGTATCATTTTCATCTTAAGGTGACAAAGAGAAATACATCAAATTACATTTGCACCTTGTTCAGCTTGTGTCTGAAATGCTCGACATTGGTCATATCCAGGTTTTGAATACTGAATATGGAGAAACTTCTGTGCAATTTTATTACAGAAAGTTTTCATGACTGGGTTGAAAATCACGTAAATTTAACATCCCGTAAAGTAAGAGACTACTATAACAAAAGTTACCATGTGCCAAAGTCCTAATGAGTAAACATGCTGTCAGTTCCAAAAATAATACATTCTAAAGATGTAGCAATGCAGACTTTTCCCCAAATGCATTGTTAGGTTCAGTTTATATTTAACAGAAATTCGTTTCGGTAGCAAAGTCAAGGTAGAGACATGCAATATTATCAGAAGATCTTTGACTGTATTTTCTATTTGTTCATTTTCTGAAGAGAGAACCATTAAAAATTAATACAAAATCAACCTAAAGGAATCCAACTATTACACAATTTGTCTCTGATTAAAAAAAACAACTATTGTCTTCAGCCAGGTAGATATAAGATTCTAACATGACATGGCAATTAAACTAATTTTCACTGATTCGTCTATCTTAGTGTATTTACACTTAAATAAATTAGTTATACTGCAACGTTAAGGAGGTTTTTATTAGTAGCT
Source organism: Megalonaias nervosa (assembly GCA_016617855.1). Lineage (NCBI taxonomy): Eukaryota > Metazoa > Mollusca > Bivalvia > Unionida > Unionidae > Megalonaias > Megalonaias nervosa. The sequence goes on along the minus strand of JAECUM010032998.1, from coordinate 15,211 downwards.
ATGTTGTCAGAAAAAGTTTCATCACATGTCCTAGCAAGAAAGTTTAAGACCATTGAAAACACATACATTTAAATACCTTTTTTCAGTATGTGTGATATTTTATGGGTTTTTTTAAAATAAAAGGATGTTAATTATTACAAAGTTTTTATGATAATATCGTGATGGTGTGGCAAGAGTTTTTCCCGGTATACACTTTATGTTGGATTCAAAAGTTCAGATACGACTATGCTTCCCGGAAGTGGCTAGTGAATGCATGTAGCAAGAATAATCACTCTGCAGCTACACTTTAAGGGAGGTCAATCATGTAATCAAACTGGTCATTAAGAAACAAACAAAGTCTCTCCTACATCATTTTTATTTCAGTTCTGATAGAAAAACATGGAGATTTTTGCAATGTTCAGAAATCATAAATATTCCAATGACACTAATAGTTATCCCTACAAACAGATCATGATGAAACATAGACTGTATATGGACCTGAAGGAAAATCTATAGCCATATAGTCTGAAATCGCAAGAGCAGAGTTGTATGCCTCAATTATTCCGAATTTACGAGAGCATGACAAAATTGTGAAATTGTTGGAAACATCATCAGTTGTGAGCACCTCTTTGGCAGAATGTGAACAAGGGTTCAGTGACCAATATCATAAGTACAAGGGACTGACCATTTAATTCTTCTGGATGGGGTAGGTATGTCAAAATAGTAGTAAAAGTATATGGCCTTCTTGGGCAAGTCACTTTTAAGTTAGGGCAAGTGATTTTTTTTCAAAAAGAGACTTGCCCTGGGCATGAGTCGGAAACATTCTTTGCACAGTGGAGCAATCAGACAATGGTTGATATCAGGATCTGGAGGAAAATATTGTTTTATGTCAGATGTTTTGAAAGGCAGATAAACACAGGAGTCACTCTAAAATAAATTTTGCTTCTTTTTGTATTTAAAGTACATCAGTTTCAATGTTGTGTATAAGTAATAGTAACAAAATTGGGTCCTATTAGGCAAAGGAAAATGGGGTCAGGGCTACCAGAATTAGAGCACTGATTGGATTTGATTTATTGATCTGATACTGCTGGTCATTTATATGCACATATAAAGCCTTAAGTACTGACAGTCAGAATTCTATTTTCCTATCATGTGAGGAAGGACTTGATGATAGAGCTGTGTTGGAGTCTGTTAATTCACTTTGTAATCTGTTTTAAAGACTGAAAATTAAAGCTGTGAACAACTTCAGATTTTTAAAAGAATTTATGCGAATGAAATGTTGCTGATCTTATGGCAACTAATCTATCAGTAGCACATATTTTTCAATACCATAACAGTGTAGTTTCAAGCAATTAAGTGACTATAGTGTTTACTAGTATCCAAAACAGTAAAACAGTATCTTTTAAGCTTCATGACATAGCAATAGCCAATTTGTTATTACTTTTCACTTATGTTTTCTTAATTGGACATCACATTTAAATTTTAAAGCATTTTACTGTATCTTATATTTATCTAAACACATATATATTCTGGTAATTTTTTTTTTACATTTAAGGCACTGCATTAAACATTATGAGATAATATTAGCATGCCAAGTATGAGTAAATGAGGAAGATTTTGAAAGATAAATGAAGAAAATACTAGTAATAAATTATTTTACAAACTGAACTAGAATTACTTCCATGGCTTGTAAAATTCAGTATTTTTTTAAAATTATAGCATGCCTCCCCCATTGCCATTCCATGCCATAAACCAGGGCTTTTGAAAATAAAACTATTATCTTATGTGTCATCCTCAAAGACAAACATCCATACAGTTTGGAAAATAAGCACTATATTGTATGTCATTATCATGAACTTTAAAAATTTATGTGATGTACCAATAATTATTGGCAACATTATTATTCTGTATATTTTCTTAAAAATCTAAAATTCTTCCATGGATACCAGCAATGGGACTCAAAATGGCATACTTCTCTTGCACATGTTTATTACAAGAGCAACCTATTTGAGTCAATTTCTACCCAGTGGACTAAGAGGAAATTGAATTGCAGATGAACAGATGGATGAACAGACAAATTGATCCAATACTTGACGATTATGATCAGAATTGAAGAAAAATCAACATAAATACAGGAACATTTTGCTACTGTTTACAGCATCTGCCATATTCAAATCATTGTTCCTTGCTTTCCCAAACAGACTGCTCTTGGCATACTTCAGCAGGTACAGTATCTGTTGTTGTTGTTGTTGTTGTTGTTGTAGGGTTTAACGCCATTTTTCAACACACGATAGGCTGTACATGGCGGCCATTATTAATGGTGAATAATCCGGGAAAACTCTGGAAAGAACCACCGACCCACGAGAAGCTACTGGCAAGCTTTCTCACATACCCACATTGGCCGAATGCGAGACTTGAACCCACGCAGACAGAGATGAGATGGCCTATGATCCGTAACGAAGAGCGCTTTAGAACACTAGGCCACTCGGGGACCCGGTACAGTATAAAATGCCAGTCTGTTTGTTTTGGTACAGTATCTCAAACAGATTGGCATTTTATTCAGTCTTACATTTATTATCATGCCTATTTTAGTAACATAATGTGATCTATTTGCATTTATCAGAATCGATTTATTATCTGTATCACTTTATTGACTTCATCTTTTCATTATCATGGGAGGGTGTCACAGGCCTCCCTCAAAGTGCAACACTATTGATAATTGTTTCTAATGTCAAGAACATTGCCAACATTATTCCTTAAAAGTTTATACATTCTACAATAAGTTTGTTTTCCATTCGTTTTTATCAAACTCATACAAGTGCTTACCTTTCACTCTTCAGTACTTATAAATGTTTACGAGATGGTGACATACTGGTCTAAATTTAATTACATGCAACTGTTGTCAGAAATGTCATAGAATAGAATCAAGCAACAATCTTTCATATGACCGATTTCAGGTCAGTAACGTCAAATTTTATATTTTGTATCATAACTGGTAGAGAAAAATTTTATTCTGGTCGAATAAAACATTTAGTACTTGCCTCACTGGGTGAATGTTCTATTTCTTTATTCACTGGAGATTTGTCAAAAATTGCATATTATTGGCAAACAATAACTCTCCCTATAATGAAATGAAAATTGCTTCATCAATCCAAAAGGGCTTGAAAAAATGTCTTTGATTATCCTACATGACAAAATAAAATAAGTGAACCGTATTTGGTTGTTATCAGGTTGACATGCTTAATGGGTGAAAAATGGCTTTTAAATATTTGAATTTATGCCAGGTATGATTGTTTCGATCTTAGTTTAAGTCGCAACGAAGATGAACAAATAAAGGTCCGATTAGTCAGAATGTAGTTACATATTCTGGCATTTTTTTGTTTCTTCAGAAATACAAAGACTTGTCAGTGCCGAGGGAAATCAAGTTCACGTTATCGTAGCAAGTTCTCGTTTCAATAGGTAGAGACACAGAAATACCAAGTCCCAATATTTTATCCTTCTGCAAGTATATGGTTTGCCAGAACAAATATTACATCTTGTATTAGCTTATAGCATGCATGATGCATAACACGAGTATCAATGAAAACAAGTAATGTCTGATACTAACTGGAGGTGAATCAAAAGATATACTACATGAAACTATAAGGCATTAAAATTTGGCTTCTTATTTCAAGCTAATAACAACAGTGTATCTTAATATACTTTCTGTTCAAACTTTAATTCCAACCTAGTAGTATATACAAAATTTACTGTTATTCATTTTCATATACAAAGTGTTTATTAAAAATAGGGAAGTCCCAGATTATTCCTTATCCTCTCTTGCAAAATGGTCTATATAATATGGAATGTGTTAAAGGGCTGTTAAAACCATATCAATATACAATTCAGTAAGAGCATACATGTATGGACTTAATATCAAATCAATAAACCCATTATGAAGAAAAAGACAGTCTTAACAATAAAGATAATAACACTCTGATAGTCTTAACCCAAAACTATTTTTATAATCTCATTAAAAATTATGCCTTCTGTAACAACATAAAATTACATGATCAAGAAGTAAAAAAAATCTCTACACAATGTTGACAGCTTTTTTCTTATTTAAAGTCGTGATGAAATCACGTATTCTTAATTCAAAATTTTGTAAAATATTGTTGACTTCATTATAATATAACTTCTATTTGTACAGGAAGCACAACAAGTCAGTGGGATCTTAAATAAAACTTAAAAGCCCTCATATCAAAACTGAAAATGCACAAATTTTTTTATATTCTACTGTCTCTACAATAAAACTAACCATTCATTAATCAGTTAATTGATTAGTATAAAAAATGTGAATGCCAGTCTTTGTACATATCGTATAATCAAGCAATCATGACATTGCATTTGAATATGTAATAAAAAACAACCCATCACTATATCAACTTTATCAATGTTTAATATATTAGAAACAAAGAAACTGTAAAAAAAAAATAAAGAAAATAAGCCGTTTAAATGAAAATGACATGTTGAATACAAATTGTGGCATGTTTAAAGACTAAGTTACTCCACCCAGTAAATATCTAATTATTCACAAGAAATCTTTTAATGGTACATGGGTTATATAATTTTGGGGAAATTCATCTGTTAAAAAAATAAATATTTGAAAGAACAAAGTAATATTTCAAAATAACACAAAATATTTTATCATGCTATGCAATACTTGTTTTTTTGTGCCAACAGATATTTGCAGCTATAAAAGCAAGCATTTTGTGAACTTGAGCTATAAATGGAAATTGCATTACTTCCCACGCATTGATATTATTTGCTGAAGATACTTGAATTGTCACCATTTACTTCCTTATGAAATTAGATTCCGTTAACTATCATGACAAAAATGTGACAAATTTGATGTTTTGCATTGTGCAATCAGACTTGCTTTTGTGGTCAGTTATTGTAAACTAGTTTACAAAATGTCAAAAAAGTTATTTACTGCAACAGATCAGTTCAGCTCCAATCAACTGTTTCCTCGAATTGCTAATATTTGTGACGACTAGCCAATAAATGAAACTGAAATTACTGAAATCAAGATGAACTTACAAGAAGGCATATATATATATATATATATATATATATATATATATATATATATATTGTCTAGATCGAAGTCATTTGTTGTACACCTCTACAGTGTTGTTGAAGTTCTTTTGAGGGAACTGTGTAATAGATGTGTTATGTACAGAGATGCTGCCAGGATTTTATCTGATGGAATGAGCAAACCCCTTGTCCCAAAAACATAGTAGGAATAGAAAAAAAAAATTGGGTGAGAAGGAAACGGCCATAGTTCAATATTATCCAAACACTTCAATATCTGTCTCTATTTCTTCCTGCACCAATCTGTTAGAGCTCTGTTGAAATCCAAATCTTAGAAAAATGTTATCTCTAGTTGTATAAACTTTAACCTGTTGTTTGTTTCTGAGTTTAATCTTTTCCTTATCTGTGTTCCTATCTATGTAAAAATACTGTTCGGTGCTGAGAACCTTCCTTTCATCGTATAATGTCTAAAGAAGCATATAGATAGCCAATGGTTCTGTTCCAAAACAGGATTTTTAACAAACATAAGCTGTGCCAAAGTTTCACTTTCTCAAATTAGCACTTTATTGACTACTATGACTAGACTGCTCCGATGGCCTAAGTGGTTAGAGCATCCGCCTCGGATGCGGGAGGCCGCAGGTTTGAACCTCGGGCGACTCGTACCAAATTCTTACAAAAAGGTTTTAACAGCTGCCTCACTTGGCGCTCAGCATTAAGATCTTATTTTTAGGACTGGTTGGCCTGGTGTCAGGATATTGTTACTGGCTCGGACATCATTCTACATGTCTGCAGCATGATGCCCCATTTCTAGCCATCATTACAAACTGTCACACTACAGGCATCATAGCAATATGACTCAAAAGGTTTTAAAGCTATATTAAAAATCCAAATCTCTCTCTCTCTCTCTCTCTCTCTCTCTCTCTCTCTCTCTCTCTCACACACACACACACACACACACACAGTACTGACAGATTTCTTATCTCTTCCATAATTTTGTATTAGGGTTTTAGGTCCATAAATGCCATAGCTTGCTTGCTCTGACCAAATAAATAATTGTTCTCCTTTGTATCATTTTTTATTTTGATTTATTCATTTGATCTTAACCCTTATAAGCCTCTATAGTTTTGAAGCACACGATCCAGCAGGGCTAAACTGTTTGGGAAAAGAAATGAAAAGTGCACTCTAATTTTAAATTGTGTGTAATTTAATTAGGCTTGGTATCATGTCTGCTTTACATTAAATTTTTAAAATACCGCTAAAAGGGGGGGGGGGAGTGGAAATGCTATTTTTTCCATTCGGCATGTACATGGGACTCGTATTTAACACCATTTTCGGGCTCAAAATCAGTCAATGGTATCTCCATTAACACTTTCCCAGCTCCAATAGTTAGACAGACTTCATAACTATAGAAATCATTGTCATCATCAGTATCAGCGACCAGTATTTGTGGAACAAAAGAAGATGAACCAAGCAGAGAATTAGCAATTTTGTTTTTTCTAGGTAGGCTGTATTTTAATGAATCAGGGACCATAACAGCTGACTTAGAGAAAAGGATACAAGCCTCATCGTCTCATACAAAGACCGTGTCACCAATGAAGAAACACTGTAAAGGATTAGACAAGCCATTGGGCCTCACGAAGACCTACTGAGCACAGTGAGAAAACGTAAACTGCAGTGGTATGGGCATGTCTCACGATCATCAGGTCTTGCCAAGACAATCCTGCAAGGCACTGTACAAGGAAGAAGAAGAAAGAGAGGCAGGCAGAGAAAGAGGTGGGAAGACAACATTCGAGAGTGGACAGGCTTGACATTAAGCGACTCAATGAGAAAGACGAAAAATCGAGAGGAATGGAGGAAGCTGATTGTTCGCTCTTGTGTGGTGCCCCAAAGGTCTACCAGACTACGGGACTGATGATGATGATGATGATGATGATGATGATGATGTATTTTAAACATGCACTTGTAAAATTTCCTTGTTACATGGCATAAACTATGACATAATGCTCGTTACAGGGCCCAATGTGCCAATCAAATATAGTTTAAGAACATTTAATGTCAAGCTGAAGAATCCAGATGTAAACAGTTGCCTACTTGAAAAAAGACTGCTTGCGAAAAACACCACGATACCTCTACTGGTGCCACTTACCTGAAGCACTTTAAGAGTGAAAGGTTAACTAAAACTTATTTACAGCGCAGAGTACATTTTCATATGCATGACTTTAAATTGTAGGAGTTCTTGTGCATCAATAGTTGTGAAATTCATACAAAGTTTGCAAGATTTATGTCCTGGAAGCATCTCTGCATCTGCTCTGTAATGAATCAAAAGAAAGAAACAGCTACTGGATAATAAATTGTTTCAAAACTTAACAAATATCAATTGACGGGTAGTGTGGGCTTTAAATGATTTAATTAATTTTGCTCCTAAAGTAGTTTTAATGTTCTCTAAAATAATGAAAAAGAAATATTTGTGGCTAAGCTAACAAAACCCTCAATCTCAAAATCAAAATCTCTATCATCACATCAGTAAAAAGTAGCATTCTGAATAACTTTAACCAAAAGGAAAAAGAAATAATGGCCATAGTTGATACTTTGAAAACAACTAGGTGTTCAGTTTACTACTAGGTAAATGATTATCCAACCAACTTTTTACCCGTGGTAGCAACTAACTGATACATGTACAAAAAATTAAATTCTAATGCTGCGGTATTTACCCATCTGCTGTGATGGCAGGTGGTTTCTCTGACAGGTTGTCTCAAGTAAAACAAGAGGTATACAGTGCTGAAAATACAAAAATAATTTAATTTTGCCACCAGAACAACTGTATACAAATTCGAGTTTCATACACTACACTTACAGTTGCATGGATGGTTAATCTAAAGATCAGAGTACAACTTGTATCAATTTATTCCATGCTACTGCAGATTTATAGATAAGCAGTGAATTTTTATATTTTGTACAAACTGACTAAAATCCTGGAGAGAAATTGTTCAATGTGTTGAGAACACAGTATTTAGGCATATAATGTTATTTCCATACGTACAGCCTGTACTTCATTTTGGGAAAGCTGAAATCGGATAAAGCTGAAGTATATTTCTTTAATGAAATGAATAAAAATATATTAATATTGAAGAAAGTGCTTAGATAGTTTCATTTCATTCAAGATACTTTCTCATCCTTTTAACCAATTTTGGCATTCCTGGCTTCCATTACATTCCAGTCAGTTGAAATGTAGGTCAACGGAACGTGAAAATACGACCACATGCTTGTGTGAGAATTTGAATTAATTAGAAAAAGACATCAGAGTAAGTAAAGTCTGACTAAAATTTTATTTCTTTAATTTGTAGAAAAGTGCTGATATGGGCTGCCATGAGTCTGAGATATTTCAGAAAATTTGACTTCTTGTTCTGATGTTAGTCAACACTGGAACACACTACACAGTGCCGTTATTTAGTCAGTAAGACCTAAATCCCCCAAAACATAAATATCAGGGTTGATGTCTTACACTGTTAGGATTAGCTTAAGGCCATTCTTCATCACATGCTACATGACAGCAAATGTATCTGTGGAGGAAGAACCTGGGAAAACCACCGGGAAGAACCATGGACCAATGGGAAGCTAGTGGCAAGCTCTCTCAAACAGAGCAGAGCCTGAGACTAAATTTTCTTGTAAATATTATATATACTGTATAATAATATATAAACGATTTAAAGAGTAAATTGTAAGCAACAATACGAGCCTCTGACCTGTGCATTACATTATACAAGTGACTGCCTGTTATGCTGCTGATTGGTTATGAACTACTGAAGTATTCTCACACCATACCCTTTGTTTGTACCACCCTCCTGATTTGAAAAACTGAAAGAATCAAGGATACAAAAAATGCACAAAACTTAGCCATTTCATTCACTGATTTATAAGATCTAAACTGATTGCCGCCGGGGGGGGGGGGGGGAGGGGGCAAACTTTTTGAATCAAACGGGAGCTTCTTTAGCAACATTGTCGCCATATTTGCTTGGGCCAGTCTGTTTTCAAGCACAGATGTGATTTAAATTACTGTCTTTGAAAATCTCAGTAATTCCATAAATTTGGATTTACATCTCTTTGAACACGTGTATACAAGAATTCCTTCTATTTATTTGTTCAAATTGTTTTAGAAATATTAGAACAAAACATTGCAAATATTGGACGCAGATGACACAGCTTTTACTGAAATAGACTATTCTAGAAATCAGAAATGGAGAGAGGACTTACAAACGGGAGGGTATGCGAATACTATAATATAATATAAATCTACCTACCTTGATGGATTTAAAGCCTCTTGTATAACAGTTTCAGCTGTAAAACAACGCAGTCTAGGCCAATTACTAGGTCTACGAAAAATACTAAACATCTTGCCTACCATGACTTCTATACATTGTACACTTCTGTACATTTTGTACTCTTCAATACTAAAAATTCAGCATCCCTCAGCATTTCGAGAAACGACCAATCAGGGTGGCTCTTACAATGATTTTATTGAATACTAGTATGCTATTGGTTCCAACGATTTGGCATGTGAGCGATCTCATATTGTTCAGCGGCACAGTATTACTGGCATAATAATCTATCTGTAGGATAATGTCATTCATTGCGAAACTGGCTCTCTGATGCGATGTGTCCTACTTACGTAACTGAGTACGTAGGATGAAGTATTTATAACAAATAACCTAGTTATTGACCATGGACGTCCTACAACAAGTATAGGTCACATTCTTTGTCCACTTCAGCGCAAACGCCCATCTAATCAGTATATACATTAATTGGAGACGTATCTAATTAAGGAGAAAAATTTCTGACTTTGAAGCCGGTAATTTATTCGAAGAGCGACCAAAACAGAAAGATAAAGGTAAGATATTTCTTCCATTTAACGATTTTTAAGCCTTAATTATTTCTTACTCCTGCCTCCCTTGTCTGTTTAATGTTAAAATTGTTTACAGTTAAGGCTGCAGCTCCTACAGATATCATAGTACTGACACATATGCAGTTTAACAAGCGAGGGAGTATTAGCAGCTAGTTGCATCATGTAAACACTTATCTAACATAATCGTTAGTTAAGACCTCTCTCAAATTATAAGCATGCCTGAGATTCCATTGCCAGAACGAGGCTAACTGAGCAAGCTGTAGCAGACGCTGCTTAAGTTATGGATGCCACTATTAATACTAGCAGAAAATCAGCACAGCATTGTTGTGTGCCGCATTGTACGTCAGATTCACGATATGATCCAACACGTTTTATTTTCATTCAATTCCGAAGAATCCTACATTGAAAAGATAATGGGTAACTAAGATATCAAGATACAAAAATACCAACCCGTTTAAATGGCTTTTAGGTATTGCACCTCTTGGAGTAATAACTTTCATATCTTCACTTTATACTGGTTGCATGTCTGATGTGGAAATTGCAAAATTATCTGGTTTACTTGATCTTCTAGAGCTAGGGGATGATGTCATGGCAGACAAATGTTTCACTGAAGGTTTGGCTTAATATACCTGATTCTGATAGCAGTAAAAGGCAGTTCAGTATCGGCGAAATTGAAACAAAAACCCAGAGCAAATTGCGAAACTTAGGAACAGGCGCATACAAGAAAATCATTTATTTGATTCTCCTATTCCCCTTTCACTAACTTTGGTCTGTCGCCTGTTTGCTTGCAAATTTTAGAGGTCCCATTGTGCAATCATGGTCAAATGTTGGATCTTAAAGACGCTTGTTTCAGATAGTAATTGAAATAAAAGTTATCTGCTTTGTCTTTTACTTGATGCCAGGCATTTTGGTTGAAATGTATGGTTTCTAAATGCTGATCATTTTGACACAAGATCAACAGATCACACCACTGTAATCCGGTAACTGCAAGCTGTGACAAAATTTAGTAATAGTACTTGCGATTTGTCTTCAGTTTCATAACTCCACTGTGTTCTTTAGCCAGATATTTGACCTCTAGGACACTCCCTACTTGAGGACACTTAATTTCTAAAATACCAAATGGTGGGATATTTTGGGATTGTATACTTTTCTGTCTTGACTTGCAGCAAACAAGGACACCAGAAATTTACAATCACTCTGCAAGAACAGAGGTTAATTTGGTTTTATTTTGTTGTGTGTATTGGATAGGCATTTGCTGCTTCAGGTTCTGTTGCCAACCGTTGGCACATAGCTGCAGTTGTAATATTTCTTACTGATTTTAATCTTCTCACCAAGATGGTGGGATCCTTGCGGCGTCTATAAATTTCTCCTACGTTTGATGCCGTAATTCTATTTTTTCTGATCCTGTGCCATAATGAGCTCTGGTTTTGGAGCCTTATTTGCTCTTCAAACTTCTCTTTTTCTCCCACTGTAATTTTTAAACCTTCTAATTTTATACTTTGCGGATTTGTTAATGCTGTCTGAAGATGATTCATGATGTAATTGGAGCAGGGCAGGTCTGGACCTGACGTATCATCATACATATTGATAATACAGTGACTATATCTTTTATTGGTAGCTGAGGACAGAACCACGAAGTACCAAACCAAATTTTGTTTGAGTCAATGTGGCTGAAGGTAGCTGCAACACAGGTACGATTAACATGGAACTGTCAGCCTTTTGTAGGATGGGCATACTGTGTTCCCAGACCACATTATCCCCACGAATAGGGTTGTAGAGTGTAGATTTTATCCCATGCGGTGACTTATCACCGCTGACCAAGTCTGTTGTGTGGCATATCCTCTAATTTCAATATTTTGCACTGCTTTTCCTTGAAGTTTTTTCCTCTTGGAGCATAGCAAGTTTGAGGCTGGGATGTTTTTGCTATATCTTCTGAAAGTGCCCTTTGTCCCAGCATTTTGTATTTGGCAAGCTGATAGAGTAGACCAACAATATGTCCACACGATCCTGCTAGCCCTATTGGGCAAGTGCAGAATGCAGATGATGATGTAGCCTCCAATATTTCTTTAAATGTGACCTGCAATGATTAAAATGTAATTTTATGAGATTTCAAGTTTAGGTTTATTCTTCTGTAAAAATAAGCTTGTAAATTGTATGCTTCAAACAACATGCATAATCAAACAGCCTTCATGCTTAAAAATTAAAATAAATTACTTTAATTTGATGTGGTGTTTCATATTTCCTTTGAGAGCTATAACACCTGCCCGTCACCTCAGATCCGTTATCAACCGATCTCACTGTAATAATAATAATAATAATAATAATAATAATAATAACTACTCTACACTCATTTTGCCTACAACTCTTTGATTTTAACTATTTATACAATTTATTATGGTAAATTGGGTATCACAAAACTGAGAGCAGTTCAGCATGTTGAAGTAAAAAGTGCCATACATATTCAAGCCTTGATCTTGCTTGGATATCTGAAACTTATCAAGCTACTTGGATTATATCAAACTGGCAATTATCTTTGGAGACAATGATACCCTAGGGAGAGATATAATCTTGGACAGATTAGTCAGGATATAAACTGATATAGGAAATCTCTCATCGCGTCACATTTTGTCTAATAGCTTTAACAGAGGGAACGAGAATGGGTGTAAAGCAAATGTGTCTGTGAAACAATTATTTCCAACATAGTGTGGATGGTAAGGAAAACAACACTTACCTCTTAGATCTTGGATTTATCCTTCACTGAAATACTTGAATCCATTGTTAATGGATTTTTCACCAGATGACGTCTTATTTACCTTGATATAAGCTTCAACAAATGAAGAGGTAAGTGGTGGCACTAAATCTAAATCCTTGTCACTGTAGGAAGTAGCCATTAGATCACTATAGACGCTGTAGCAGCTAAGGCAGTTATGCTCAGTTAGCTTCGTTTTGTGTCAAATATTAATATTCATGAGATAATATTAAGAGGGGTCTGATATTACATGGTGTCAGAAGTTTTAAAGCTTAACACTATAGCGAATGCTAAAAATGGAACAGATTCCAGCACCAAATAGCTTTGATATTTGATAATGTTGCTGCGAACTGGAGACGCTGGTTAAAACAATATAAATTGTATGTGTGCTGCTGAAAAAGACCAGATAAGAGAGAAACTGCAATGTGCTACATTTCTAGCATTAGCTGAGAGGTGCAGTGGAACTATTCAATACATTTTCCTTTAAAGAGGAGGAGAAAGACAACATTGAGCATCTTGTATAGAAATTTGACGAATATTGCTCCCCAAGGAAACATAGGACCCAAGAAAGGCATGTTTTCAATAGCAGATTACAAAACTCTAATGAAAGTTTTGAATAGTTTCTGACGGATTTAAGAATCCTAGCAAACAATTGTGGATTGAATAAACTCAAGGATGGTTTAATGTGTGATAGAATTATTGTAGGGATAAATGATGATCATACAAGAGCGAGACTGTTAGGAGAGAAAGATATATCACTTGAAAGATGCATCGAAATATGCAGAACAAATTATGGAACAACCAAATAAATCTGTTGGTGCAGTGAAAGAGAATGGAAGCTAGCAGAGTGCTAAACTTCAAAAAAGCTTTGAAGAAAAAGCAATAAAATAGAAGAGATTTATTACAGTACAAAGTATTGGTTAGATCATAAGGGAAGACACTGTCCAGCAAGCAGCCAAATATATAGAAAATGTGAAGGAAGAAGCCAGTTTCAGAAACTTTGCTACAGCAAGGCAATAAAATATTAAACTCGGGACATAGAGGTGGTATATATCAAATAAACAGCATTGATACTGAGAGAGAATTGTTCGCACATAGGGTGGATGACACCGATCCATACAGTATTTGGATCGTCCCAAGCAACGTCAATGGCACAGTTATATCGATGAAATTAGACACAGAAACTCATTTCAGTATACTTGGATTATCAGACTATCTTCGATTAAAGCACAGACCAAGGTTACAACGAAGCAACAATAAAATGAAAGCATGTCATGGGTGAAGACATCCCAGTAAAAGGACGATGTGTGCTAGAGCTAAGACATAACCACTACCTGTATACAATACTAATTCATCGTAAGAGACGGTAATGTCAGACCTATTTTTGGGCTTTGTAATACAATGAAATTAGTCCAACTCGTACTTACCATGGAGGAAGCACGAGAAAATAAATCTAAGTTAGATATTTTTGAGGAATATTCAGATCTGTTTCATGATCTTGGATGTTTACCAAACAAGATTAATATCAAGCTTAAAGAGAATGCAGAACCAATTGTTGAAGCATGCAGAAAAAATCCATCTTCCACTTATGATACCTTGAAAGCAGAACTTGAGGAAATGAAAGCTCTCGATGTAAGCAAAAAGGTGGAAGACCCTACTGAATGGGTTAACTCATTTGTAATTTTTCATACGTCAAACGGATATTTAACGCAATTGCTTCGATCCACGGAATCTGAATAAGTCTATCCGAAGAGAACATTTCAAACTTCCAACACGTTAAGAAATTATGTCATGCTTTGCAGGAGCAAAATTGTTTACGCTGTTAGATGCTTCAAATGGGTTTTGGTAGATACAGCTAGATGAGGGAAGTTGTAAGCTGTGCACGTTTAACACACGTTTTGGCAGAGATCGTTACATACGACAGCCTTTTGGAATATCAAGAGCCCCAGAAATCTATCACAGAACAGTTATTACACTATTTGAAAACATGGAAGGAATTGATACGTCAACTGATGATCTCATTATATTTTGAAAAGACTACACGGAGAATGATTTACGCCTAAGGCAAGTTTTGGACAAAGCCAGAAAAGTCAAACTGAAGCTACATAAAGAAAATTGCATAGTTAATGACCAACAACTCACATTGTTAGGTGACGTTGTATTAAAAGATGGCATGAAGCCAGATCAACGAAAAGTTGAAGCCATACAAGGTATGGAAAAACCAACTTGCATGAAAGACTAGCAAAGATTTCTATGCATGATTAACTATCTGGCAAAATTTTTTCATGACCTATCGAGTCGTACAGCAATCTTGAGAACTCTTATTCAATAAAAAATCAACAGAATTTTACACCAAATCATGAAGAAGCTTTCAAAGATCTCAAGAATCTAGTATGAAGTGAAACAGTATTGCAATGCTATGACCATTCAAAGCAAATCATATAGCAGATGCGAGTCAAAAAGGACTTGGTGCTGTACTTTTACAAATACATAGTGAAAAATGGCTGCCA
>JAECUM010032997.1:0-56791 GCA_016617855.1 Megalonaias nervosa | reverse complement strand
TGCATAGATATTATGAATTTATTACATTATTAATTTACAAAATGTAAGAAAAACTACGTTATTAATGTATGCATCATTATTAATTTTTAGAGCATGTGGTCTCATTTGAGATGAGAACAAAATGCAAGATAATTACAAAAATCACACATTTTATTTCGATAATGCAAATGAAGTGAAATGAAAATGCTTTTACTTACAGAGATCTACAAGATGTTGAGCATCCTCAATGTGATATTTGTGATCATTACAGTTAGTAATGCAGGAAATCGCCTCTACAATGACATCTGTGCCACGGTATCGAGAATCGGTGCAAATTCTAGAGTCTCTAGAGTTGAATATCATTACGATTCGGTAATATTTGATCCAAAATCTCAGAATGGTGCACTTTTTAATAATGACACTGGCAGCTGGACGGGTGAGATTTTCGCATGTCAGTGCAAACAGAAACTTGATATACTCAAGAAATTTGATTCGACAAGAGCGATGTTTAAAAAAAATTAAAAAATACAAGGAGAACGTCATGGACAACTTGCTGCGGCAGAAGAAACTGCCAACCCTTTAAAACCAGTAACCCAGGCTGTACTTGGTAAGCAACCAGATACATCAACGTTATCTGCCGATGAGCTAAAACAATTATCAGAAAAAGTTTTGTTATGACAATTTAAAGAACAAGAAAAGTCGCAAGCAAAGGAAACTGTTAAAAAACATTATTGAAAACGTCGATTAACAAGCTAAAAAATCCCCAGGAAATAATTAGTTATATTAAAAAAGATAAAGATGTTAATATTCCAGATGAATACGTTAACGAATTTGCTGAGTCAAGAAGAATATGAGGATTTTATTAAATTTTACAGAGATGCATCGCGGGTGTACATGTGCTTGATGGAAACATTGCAAAAATAGGAAGATGCGGATAGCGCCTCTCATATATCAATTGAAGAATTTCCAACGTTATATCCGACCTTGACGTTGACCTGACAAAACATTCTGAATGTGCTATTGGATCAATAGCGGATATTGAAGTTACTTGGACGCTTGGTGCTGCTCTAGCTGCAGCGTATAACGCGTACGCGCTTGTTGTCAGTGACGGATTATAAAATCATACTACATATAAGTACATGAATAATTCACTGCATAGATAATATGAATTTATCACATTATTAATTTACAAAATGTAAGAAAAACTACGTTATTAACGTATGCAATATTATTAATTATTAGAGCGTGTGGTCTCATTTGAGATGAGAACAAAATGCAAGATAATTACAAAACTCACACATTTTATTTCGATAATGCAAATGAAGTGAAATGAAAATGCTTTTACTTACAGAGATCTACAAGGTGTTGAGCATCCTCAATGTGATATTAGTGATCATTACAGTTAGTAATGCAGGAAATCGCCTCTACAACGACATCTGTGCCACGGTATCGAAAATCAGTGCAAATTTTAGAGTCGGTAGAGTTGAATATCATTACGATTTGGTAATATTTGATCCAAAGTCTCAGAATGGTGTACTTTTTAATAATGACAGTGGCAGCTGGAAGGGTGAGATTTTCGCATATCAGTGCAAACAGAAACTTGATATACTAAAGAAATTTGATTCGACAAAAGCGATGTTTAAAAAAAAAAAAAAAAAAAAAAATACAAGAAGAACATCATGGTCAACTTCCTGCGGCAGAAGAAACTGCCAACCCTTTAAAACCTGTAACCCAGGCTGTACTTGGTAAGCAACCAGATACATCAACGGTATCTGCTGATGAGCTAAAACAATTATCAGAAAACGGTTTGTTATGACAATTTAAAGAACAAGAAAAATCGCAAGCAAAGGAAACTGTTAAAAAACATTATTGCAAACCTCGATTAACAAGCTAAAAAAAAACAGGAAATCATTAATTATATTAAAAAGGAAAAAGATGTTAATATCCCAGATGAATACGTTAACGAATTTGCTGAGTCAAGAAGAATGAGGATTTTATTAAATTTTACAGAGATGCATCACGGCCGTGCATGTGCTTGATGGAAGCATTGCAAAAATATGAAGACGCGGATAGCGCCTCCAATATATCAATTGAAAAATTTCGAACGTTATATATCCGATCTTTTACTTTGACCTGACAAAACATTCGGAACGAGCTATTCCATCAATAGCGAATACTTAAGTTACTCGTACGCTTGGTGCTGTTCTAGCTGCAGCATATAACGCGTACGCGCTTGTTGTCAGTGACTGATTATAAAATCATACTACATACAAGTACATGGATAATGCACTGCATAGATGTTATTAATTATTAGAGCATGTGATCTCATTTGAGATGAGAACAAAATGCAAGATAATCACAAAAATCACACATTTTATTTCAATAATGCAAATGAAGTGAAATGAAAATGCTTTTACTTACAGAGATCTACAAGATGTTGAGCATCCTCAATGTGATATTTGTGATCATTACAGTTAGTAATGCAGGAAATCGCCTCTACAATGACATCTGTGCCACGGTATCGAGAATCGGTGCAAATTCTAGAGTCTCTAGAGTTGAATATCATTACGATTCGGTACTATTTGATCCAAAATCTCAGAATGGTGTACTTTTTAATAATGACACTGGCAGCTGGACGGGTGAGATTTTTGCATGCCACTGTAAGCAAAAACTTGATTTACTCAAGAAATTTGCTCGACAAGAGCGATGTTTAACAAAAAAAATACAAGGAGAACGTCATGGACAACTTGCTGCGGCAGAAGAAACTGACAAACCTCTTAGACCAGTAACCGAGGCTGTACTTGGTAAGCAACCAGATACATCAACGTTATCTGCCGATGAGCTAAAACAATTATCAGAAAACGGTTTGTTATGACAATTTAAAGAACAAGAAAAATCGCAAGCAAAGGAGACTGTTAAAAACAAATATTGAAAACCTCGATTAACAAGCTAAAAAAAACAGGAAATCATTAATTATATTAAAAAGGAAAAAGATGTTAAAATTCCAGATGAATACGTTAACGAATTTGATGAGTCAAGAAGAATGAGGATTTTATTAAATTTTACAGAGATGCATCGCGGCCGTACATGTGCTTGATGGAAGCATTGCAAAAATATGAAGATGCGGATAGCGCCTCCCATATATTAATTGAAAAATTTCGAACGTTATATATCCGATCTTTCACTTTGACCTGACCAAACATTCGGAACGAGCTATTCCATCAATAGCGAATATTTAAGTTACTCGTACGCTTGGTGCTGTTCTAGCTGCAGCATATAACGCGTACGCGCTTGTTGTCAGTGACTGATTATAAAATCACACTACATACAAGTACATGGATAATGCACTGCATAGATATTATTAAGTATTAGAGCATGTGGTCTCATTTGAGATGAGAACAAAATGCAAGATAATTACAAAACTCACACATTTTATTTCGATAATGCAAATGAAGTGAAATGAAAATGCTTTTACTTACAGAGATCTACAAGATGTTGAGCATCCTCAATGTGATATTTGTGATCATTACAGTTAGTAATGCAGGAAATCGCCTCTACAACGACATCTGTGCCACGGTATCGAAAATCAGTGCAAATTTTAGAGTCGCTACAGTTGAATATCATTACGATTCGGTAATATTTGATCCAAAATCTCAGAATGGTGCACTTTTTAATAATGACACTGGCAGCTGGACGGGTGAGATTTTCGCATGTCAGTGCAAACAGAAACTTGATATACTCAAGAAATTTGATTCGACAAGAGCGATGTTTAAAAAAAATTAAAAAATACAAGGAGAACGTCATGGACAACTTGCTGCGGCAGAAGAAACTGCCAATCCTTTAAAACCAGTAACCCAGGCTGTACTTGGTAAGCAACCAGATACATCAACGTTATCTGCCGATGAGCTAAAACAATTATCAGAAAACGGTTTTGTTATGACAATTTAAAGAACAAGAAAAGTCGCAAGCAAAGGAAACTGTTAAAAAACATTATTGAAAACGTCGATTAACAAGCTAAAAAATCCCCAGGAAATAATTAGTTATATTAAAAAAGATAAAGATGTTAATATTCCAGATGAATACGTTAACGAATTTGATGAGTCAAGAAGAATATGAGGATTTTATTAAATTTTACAGAGATGCATCGCGGGTGTACATGTGCTTGATGGAAACATTGCAAAAATAGGAAGATGCGGATAGCGCCTCTCATATATCAATTGAAGAATTTCCAACGTTATATCCGACCTTGACGTTGACCTGACAAAACATTCTGAATGTGCTATTGGATCAATAGCGGATATTGAAGTTACTTGGACGCTTGGTGCTGCTCTAGCTGCAGCGTATAACGCGTACGCGCTTGTTGTCAGTGACGGATTATAAAATCATACTACATATAAGTACATGAATAATTCACTGCATAGATAATATGAATTTATCACATTATTAATTTACAAAATGTAAGAAAAACTACGTTATTAACGTATGCAATATTATGCAATATTATTAATTATTAGAGCGTTTGGTCTCATTTGAGATGAGAACAAAATGCAAGATAATTACAAAAATCACACATTTTATTTCGATAATGCAAATGAAGTGAAATGAAAATGCTTTTACTTACAGAGATCTACAAGATGTTGAGCATCCTCAATGTGATATTTGTGATCATTACAGTTAGTAATGCAGGAAATCGCCTCTACAACGACATCTGTGCCACGGTATCGAAAATCAGTGCAAATTTTAGAGTCGCTACAGTTGAATATCATTACGATTCGGTAATATTTGATCCAAAATCTCAGAATGGTGCACTTTTTAATAATGACACTGGCAGCTGGACGGGTGAGATTTTTGCATGTCAATGCAAACAGAAACTTGATATACTCAAGAAACTTGCTTCGACAAGAGCGATGTTTAAAAAAAAATAAAAAATACAAGGAGAACGTCATGGACAACTTGCTGCGGCAGAAGAAACTGCCAATCCTTTAAAACCAGTAACCCAGGCTGTACTTGGTAAGCAACCAGATACATCAACGTTATCTGCCGATGAGCTAAAACAATTATCAGAAAACGGTTTGTTATGACAATTTAAAGAACAAGAAAAATCTCAAGCAAAGGAAACTGTTAAAAAACATTATTGAAAACGTCGATTAACAAGCTAAAAAAAACCCAGGAAATAATTAGTTATATTAAAAAAGAAAAAGATGTTAAAATTCCAGATGAATACGTTAACGAATTTGCTGAGACAAGAAGAATACGAGGATTTTATTAAATTTTACAGAGATGCATCGCGGGTGTACATGTGCTTGATGGAAACATTGTAAGAATATGAAGATGCGGATAGCGCCTCTCATATATCAATTGAAGAATTTCGAACGTTGTATCTGATATTTTACTTTGACCTGACAAAACATTCGGAACGAGCTATTGGATCAATAGCGGATACTGAAGTTACTTGGACGCTTGGTGCTGCTCTAGCTGCAGCGTATAACGCGTACGCGCTTGTTGTCAGTGACAGACTATAAAATCGTGCTACATAAAAGTACATGAATAATTCGCTGCATAGATATTATGAATTTATTACATTATTAATTTACAAAATGTAAGAAAAACTACGTTATTAATGTATGCATCATTATTAATTTTTAGAGCATGTGGTCTCATTTGAGATGAGAACAAAATGCAAGATAATTACAAAAATCACACATTTTATTTCGATAATGCAAATGAAGTGAAATGAAAATGCTTTTACTTACAGAGATCTACAAGATGTTGAGCATCCTCAATGTGATATTTGTGATCATTACAGTTAGTAATGCAGGAAATCGCCTCTACAATGACATCTGTGCCACGGTATCGAGAATCGGTGCAAATTCTAGAGTCTCTAGAGTTGAATATCATTACGATTCGGTACTATTTGATCCAAAATCTCAGAATGGTGTACTTTTTAATAATGACACTGGCAGCTGGACGGGTGAGATTTTCGCATGTCAGTGCAAACAGAAACTTGATATACTCAAGAAATTTGATTCGACAAGAGCGATGTTTAAAAAAAATTAAAAAATACAAGGAGAACGTCATGGACAACTTGCTGCGGCAGAAGAAACTGACAAACCTCTTAGACCAGTAACCGAGGCTGTACTTGGTAAGCAACCAGATACATCAACGGTATCTGCTGATGAGCTAAAACAATTATCAGAAAACGGTTTGTTATGACAATTTAAAGAACAAGAAAAATCGCAAGCAAAGGAAACTGTTAAAAAATATTATTGCAAACCTCGATTAACAAGCTAAAAAAAAACAGGAAATCATTAATTATATTAAAAAGGAAAAAGATGTTAATATCCCAGATGAATACGTTAACGAATTTGCTGAGTCAAGAAGAATGAGGATTTTATTAAATTTTACAGAGATGCATCACGGCCGTACATGTGCTTGATGGAAGCATTGCAAAAATATGAAGATGCGGATAGCGCCTCCAATATATCAATTGAAAAATTTCGAACGTTATATATCCGATCTTTTACTTTGACCTGACAAAACATTCGGAACGAGCTATTCCATCAATAGCGAATACTTAAGTTACTCGTACGCTTGGTGCTGTTCTAGCTGCAGCATATAACGCGTACGCGCTTGTTGTCAGTGACTGATTATAAAATCATACTACATACAAGTACATGGATAATGCACTGCATAGATATTATTAATTATTAGAGCATGTGATCTCATTTGAGATGAGAACAAAATGCAAGATAATTACAAAAATCACACATTTTATTTCAATAATGCAAATGAAGTGAAATGAAAATGCTTTTACTTACAGAGATCTACAAGATGTTGAGCATCCTCAATGTGATATTTGTGATCATTACAGTTAGTAATGCAGGAAATCGCCTCTACAATGACATCTGTGCCACGGTATCGAAAATCAGTGCAAATTTTAGAGTCGCTACAGTTGAATATCATTACGATTCGGTAATATTTGATCCAAAATCTCAGAATGGTGCACTTTTTAATAATGACACTGGCAGCTGGACGGGTGAGATTTTTGCATGTCAATGCAAACAGAAACTTGATATACTCAAGAAACTTGCTTCGACAAGAGCGATGTTTAGAAAAAAAAAAATACAAGGAGAACGTCATGGACAACTTGCTGCGGCAGAAGAAACTGCCAATCCTTTAAAACCAGTAACCCAGGCTGTACTTGGTAAGCAACCAGATACATCAACGTTATCTGCCGATGAGCTAAAACAATTATCAGAAAAAGTTTTGTTATGACAATTTAAAGAACAAGAAAAGTCGCAAGCAAAGGAAACTGTTAAAAAAACATTATTGAAAACGTCGATTAACAAGCTAAAAAAAACCCAGGAAATAATTAGTTATATTAAAAAAGATAAAGATGTTAAAATTCCAGATGAATACGTTAACGAATTTGCTGAGACAAGAAGAATACGAGGATTTTATTAAATTTTACAGAGATGCATCGCGGGTGTACATGTGCTTGATGGAAACATTGTAAGAATATGAAGATGCGGATAGCGCCTCTCATATATCAATTGAAGAATTTCGAACGTTGTATCTGATATTTTACGTTGACCTGACAAAACATTCTGAATGTGCTATTGGATCAATAGCGGATATTGAAGTTACTTGGACGTTTGGTGCTGCTCTAGCTGCAGCGTATAACGCGTACGCGCTTGTTGTCAGTGACGGATTATAAAATCATACTACATATAAGTACATGAATAATTCACTGCATAGATAATATGAATTTACAATATTAATTTACAAAATGTAAGAAAAACTACGTTATTAACGTATGCAATATTATGCAATATTATTAATTATTAGAGCGTGTGGTCTCATTTGAGATGAGAACAAAATGCAAGATAATTACAAAAATCACACATTTTATTTCGATAATGCAAATGAAGTGAAATGAAAATGCTTTTACTTACAGAGATCTACAAGATGTTGAGCATCCTCAATGTGATATTAGTGACCATTACAGTTAGTAATGCAGGAAATCGCCTCTACAACGACATCTGTGCCACGGTATCGAGAATCGGTGCAAATTCTAGAGTCTCTAGAGTTGTATATCATTACGATTCGGTAATATTTGATCCAAAATCTCAGAATGGTGTACTTTTTAATAATCACACTGGCAGCTGGACGGGTGAGATTTTTGCATGTCAATGCAAACAAAAACTTGATTTACTCAAGAAATTTGATTCGACAAGAGCGATGTTTAAGACAAAAAATACAATGAGAACGTCATGGACACCTTCCTTTGGCAGACGAAACTGCCAATCCTTTTAGACCAGTAACCATGGCTGTACTTGGTAAGCAACCAGATACATCAACGTTATCTGCCGATGAGCTAAAACAATTATCAGAAAACGGTTTGTTATGACAATTTAAAGAACAAGAAAAATCGCAAGCAAAGGAAACTGTTAAAAACAAATATTGAAAACCTCGATTAACAAGCTAAAAAAAAACCAGGAAATCATTAATTATATTAAAAAGGAAAAAGATGTTAAAATTCCAGATGAATACGTTAACGAATTTGATGAGTCAAGAAGAATGAGGATTTTATTAAATTTTACAGAGATGCATCGCGGCCGTACATGTGCTTGATGGAAGCATTGCAAAAATATGAAGATGCGGATAGCGCCTCCCATATATTAATTGGAAAATTTCGAACGTTATATATCCGATCTTTCACTTTGACCTGACCAAACATTCGGAACGAGCTATTCCATCAATAGCGAATATTTAAGTTACTCGTACGCTTGGTGCTGTTCTAGCTGCAGCATATAACGCGTACGCGCTTGTTGTCAGTGACAGATTATAAAATCATACTACATACAAGTACATGGATAATGCACTGCATAGATATTATTAATTATTAGAGCATGTGGTCTCATTTGAAATGAGAACAAAATGCACGATAATCACAAAAAGCACACATTTTATTTCGATAATGCAAATGAAGTGAAATGAAAATGCTTTTACTTACAGAGATCTACAAGATGTTGAGCATCCTCAATGTGATATTAGTGATCATTACAGTTAGTAATGCAGGAAATCGCCTCTACAACGACATCTGTGCCACGGTATCGAAAATCAGTGCAAATTTTAGAGTCGCTACAGTTGAATATCATTACGATTCGGTAATATTTGATCCAAAATCTCAGAATGGTGCACTTTTTAATAATGACACTGGCAGCTGGACGGGTGAGATTTTTGCATGTCAAAGCAAACAGAAACTTGATATACTCAAGAAACTTGCTTCGACAAGAGCGATGTTTAAAAAAAAATAAAAAATACAAGGAGAACGTCATGGACAACTTGCTGCGGCAGAAGAAACTGCCAATCCTTTAAAACCAGTAACCCAGGCTGTACTTGGTAAGCAACCAGATACATCAACGTTATCTGCCGATGAGCTAAAACAATTATCAGAAAACGGTTTTGTTATGACAATTTAAAGAACAAGAAAAGTCGCAAGCAAAGGAAACTGTTAAAAAACATTATTGAAAACGTCGATTAACAAGCTAAAAAATCCCCAGGAAATAATTAGTTATATTAAAAAAGATAAAGATGTTAAAATTCCAGATGAATACGTTAACGAATTTGATGAGTCAAGAAGAATATGAGGATTTTATTAAATTTTACAGAGATGCATCGCGGGTGTACATGTGCTTGATGGAAACATTGCAAAAATAGGAAGATGCGGATAGCGCCTCTCATATATCAATTGAAGAATTTCGAACGTTATATCCGACCTTGACGTTGACCTGACAAAACATTCTGAATGTGCTATTGGATCAATAGCGGATATTGAAGTTACTTGGACGCTTGGTGCTGCTCTAGCTGCAGCGTATAACGCGTACGCGCTTGTTGTCAGTGACGGATTATAAAATCATACTACATATAAGTACATGAATAATTCACTGCATAGATAATATGAATTTATCACATTATTAATTTACAAAATGTAAGAAAAACTACGTTATTAACGTATGCAATATTATGCAATATTATTAATTATTAGAGCGTTTGGTCTCATTTGAGATGAGAACAAAATGCAAGATAATTACAAAACTCACACATTTTATTTCGATAATGCAAATGAAGTGAAATGAAAATGCTTTTACTTACAGAGATCTACAAGGTGTTGAGCATCCTCAATGTGATATTAGTGATCATTACAGTTAGTAATGCAGGAAATCGCCTCTACAACGACATCTGTGCCACGGTATCGAAAATCAGTGCAAATTTTAGAGTCGGTAGAGTTGAATATCATTACGATTTGGTAATATTTGATCCAAAGTCTCAGAATGGTGTACTTTTTAATAATGACAGTGGCAGCTGGAAGGGTGAGATTTTCGCATATCAGTGCAAACAGAAACTTGATATACTAAAGAAATTTGATTCGACAAAAGCGATGTTTAAAAAAAAAAAAAAAAAAAAAAATACAAGAAGAACATCATGGTCAACTTCCTGCGGCAGAAGAAACTGCCAACCCTTTAAAACCTGTAACCCAGGCTGTACTTGGTAAGCAACCAGATACATCAACGGTATCTGCTGATGAGCTAAAACAATTATCAGAAAACGGTTTGTTATGACAATTTAAAGAACAAGAAAAATCGCAAGCAAAGGAAACTGTTAAAAAACATTATTGCAAACCTCGATTAACAAGCTAAAAAAAAACAGGAAATCATTAATTATATTAAAAAGGAAAAAGATGTTAATATCCCAGATGAATACGTTAACGAATTTGCTGAGTCAAGAAGAATGAGGATTTTATTAAATTTTACAGAGATGCATCACGGCCGTGCATGTGCTTGATGGAAGCATTGCAAAAATATGAAGACGCGGATAGCGCCTCCAATATATCAATTGAAAAATTTCGAACGTTATATATCCGATCTTTTACTTTGACCTGACAAAACATTCGGAACGAGCTATTCCATCAATAGCGAATACTTAAGTTACTCGTACGCTTGGTGCTGTTCTAGCTGCAGCATATAACGCGTACGCGCTTGTTGTCAGTGACTGATTATAAAATCATACTACATACAAGTACATGGATAATGCACTGCATAGATGTTATTAATTATTAGAGCATGTGATCTCATTTGAGATGAGAACAAAATGCAAGATAATCACAAAAATCACACATTTTATTTCAATAATGCAAATGAAGTGAAATGAAAATGCTTTTACTTACAGAGATCTACAAGATGTTGAGCATCCTCAATGTGATATTTGTGATCATTACAGTTAGTAATGCAGGAAATCGCCTCTACAATGACATCTGTGCCACGGTATCGAGAATCGGTGCAAATTCTAGAGTCTCTAGAGTTGAATATCATTACGATTCGGTACTATTTGATCCAAAATCTCAGAATGGTGTACTTTTTAATAATGACACTGGCAGCTGGACGGGTGAGATTTTTGCATGCCACTGTAAGCAAAAACTTGATTTACTCAAGAAATTTGCTCGACAAGAGCGATGTTTAACAAAAAAAATACAAGGAGAACGTCATGGACAACTTGCTGCGGCAGAAGAAACTGACAAACCTCTTAGACCAGTAACCGAGGCTGTACTTGGTAAGCAACCAGATACATCAACGTTATCTGCCGATGAGCTAAAACAATTATCAGAAAACGGTTTGTTATGACAATTTAAAGAACAAGAAAAATCGCAAGCAAAGGAGACTGTTAAAAACAAATATTGAAAACCTCGATTAACAAGCTAAAAAAAACAGGAAATCATTAATTATATTAAAAAGGAAAAAGATGTTAAAATTCCAGATGAATACGTTAACGAATTTGATGAGTCAAGAAGAATGAGGATTTTATTAAATTTTACAGAGATGCATCGCGGCCGTACATGTGCTTGATGGAAGCATTGCAAAAATATGAAGATGCGGATAGCGCCTCCCATATATTAATTGAAAAATTTCGAACGTTATATATCCGATCTTTCACTTTGACCTGACCAAACATTCGGAACGAGCTATTCCATCAATAGCGAATATTTAAGTTACTCGTACGCTTGGTGCTGTTCTAGCTGCAGCATATAACGCGTACGCGCTTGTTGTCAGTGACAGATTATAAAATCATACTACATACAAGTACATGGATAATGCACTGCATAGATATTATTAAGTATTAGAGCATGTGGTCTCATTTGAGATGAGAACAAAATGCAAGATAATTACAAAACTCACACATTTTATTTCGATAATGCAAATGAAGTGAAATGAAAATGCTTTTACTTACAGAGATCTACAAGATGTTGAGCATCCTCAATGTGATATTTGTGATCATTACAGTTAGTAATGCAGGAAATCGCCTCTACAACGACATCTGTGCCACGGTATCGAAAATCAGTGCAAATTTTAGAGTCGCTACAGTTGAATATCATTACGATTCGGTAATATTTGATCCAAAATCTCAGAATGGTGCACTTTTTAATAATGACACTGGCAGCTGGACGGGTGAGATTTTCGCATGTCAGTGCAAACAGAAACTTGATATACTCAAGAAATTTGATTCGACAAGAGCGATGTTTAAAAAAAATTAAAAAATACAAGGAGAACGTCATGGACAACTTGCTGCGGCAGAAGAAACTGCCAATCCTTTAAAACCAGTAACCCAGGCTGTACTTGGTAAGCAACCAGATACATCAACGTTATCTGCCGATGAGCTAAAACAATTATCAGAAAACGGTTTTGTTATGACAATTTAAAGAACAAGAAAAGTCGCAAGCAAAGGAAACTGTTAAAAAACATTATTGAAAACGTCGATTAACAAGCTAAAAAATCCCCAGGAAATAATTAGTTATATTAAAAAAGATAAAGATGTTAATATTCCAGATGAATACGTTAACGAATTTGATGAGTCAAGAAGAATATGAGGATTTTATTAAATTTTACAGAGATGCATCGCGGGTGTACATGTGCTTGATGGAAACATTGCAAAAATAGGAAGATGCGGATAGCGCCTCTCATATATCAATTGAAGAATTTCCAACGTTATATCCGACCTTGACGTTGACCTGACAAAACATTCTGAATGTGCTATTGGATCAATAGCGGATATTGAAGTTACTTGGACGCTTGGTGCTGCTCTAGCTGCAGCGTATAACGCGTACGCGCTTGTTGTCAGTGACGGATTATAAAATCATACTACATATAAGTACATGAATAATTCACTGCATAGATAATATGAATTTATCACATTATTAATTTACAAAATGTAAGAAAAACTACGTTATTAACGTATGCAATATTATGCAATATTATTAATTATTAGAGCGTTTGGTCTCATTTGAGATGAGAACAAAATGCAAGATAATTACAAAACTCACACATTTTATTTCGATAATGCAAATGAAGTGAAATGAAAATGCTTTTACTTACAGAGATCTACAAGATGTTGAGCATCCTCAATGTGATATTTGTGATCATTACAGTTAGTAATGCAGGAAATCGCCTCTACAACGACATCTGTGCCACGGTATCGAAAATCAGTGCAAATTTTAGAGTCGCTACAGTTGAATATCATTACGATTCGGTAATATTTGATCCAAAATCTCAGAATGGTGTACTTTTTAATAATGACACTGGCAGCTGGACGGGTGAGATTTTTGCATGTCAATGCAAACAGAAACTTGATATACTCAAGAAACTTGCTTCGACAAGAGCGATGTTTAAAAAAAAATAAAAAATACAAGGAGAACGTCATGGACAACTTGCTGCGGCAGAAGAAACTGCCAACCCTTTAAAACCAGTAACCCAGGCTGTACTTGGTAAGCAACCAGATACATCAACGTTATCTGCCGATGAGCTAAAACAATTATCAGAAAACGGTTTTGTTATGACAATTTAAAGAACAAGAAAAGTCGCAAGCAAAGGAAACTGTTAAAAAACATTATTGAAAACGTCGATTAACAAGCTAAAAAAAACCCAGGAAATAATTAGTTATATTAAAAAAGATAAAGATGTTAATATTCCAGATGAATACGTTAACGAATTTGCTGAGTCAAGAAGAATATGAGGATTTTATTAAATTTTACAGAGATACATCGCGGGTGTACATGTGCTTGATGGAAACATTGCAAAAATATGAAGATGCGGATAGCGCCTCTCATATATCAATTGAAGAATTTCGAACGTTATATCCGATCTTT
Organism: Megalonaias nervosa; assembly: GCA_016617855.1. Taxonomy (NCBI): domain Eukaryota; kingdom Metazoa; phylum Mollusca; class Bivalvia; order Unionida; family Unionidae; genus Megalonaias; species Megalonaias nervosa. The sequence goes on along the minus strand of JAECUM010032997.1, from coordinate 42,612 downwards.
ACGTTGACCTGACAAAACATTCCCAATGTGCTATTGGATCAATAGCGGATATTGAAGTTACTTGGACGCTTGGTGCTGCTCTAGCTGCAGCGTATAACGCGTACGCGCTTGTTGTCAGTGACGGATTATAAAATCATACTACATATAAGTACATGAATAATTCACTGCATCGATAATATGAATTTACATTATTAATTTACAAAATGTAAGAAAACCTACGTTATTAACGTATGCAATATAATTAATTATTAGAGCGTGTGGTCTCATTTGAGATGAGAACAAAATGCAAGATAATTACAAAACTCACACATTTTATTTCGATAATGCAAATGAAATGAAATGAAAATGCTTTTACTTACAGAGATCTACAAGATGTTGAGCATCCTCAATGTGATATTAGTGATCATTACATTTAGCAATGCAGTAATCGCCTCTACAACGACATCTGTGCCACGGTATCGAAAATCAGTGCAAATTTTAGAGTCGCTAGAGTTGAATATCATTACGATTCGGTAATATTTGATCCAAAGTCTCAGAATGGTCTACTTTTTAATAATGACACTGGCAACTGGACGGATGAGATTTTTGCATGTCAATGCAAACAAAATCTTGATTTACTAAAGAAATTAACTTCGACAAGAGCGATGTTTAACAAAAAAAATACAAGGAGAACGTCATGGACAACTTCCTTTGGTAGACGAAACTGCCAACCCTTTTACACCAGTAACCGAGGCTGTACTTGGTAAGCAACCAGATACATCAACGTTATCTGCCGAGGAGCTAAAACAATTATCAGAAAACGGTTTGTTATGACAATGTAAAGAACAAGAAAAATCTCAAGCAAAGGAAACTGTTAAAAAACATTATTGAAAACGTCGATTAACAAGCTAAAAAAAACCCAGGAAATAATTAGTTATATTAAAAAAGAAAAAGATGTTAAAATTCCAGATGAATACGTTAACGAATTTGCTGAGACAAGAAGAATACGAGGATTTTATTAAATTTTACAGAGATGCATCGCGGGTGTACATGTGCTTGATGGAAACATTGTAAGAATATGAAGATGCGGATAGCGCCTCTCATATATCAATTGAAGAATTTCGAACGTTGTATCTGATATTTTACTTTGACCTGACAAAACATTCGGAACGAGCTATTGGATCAATAGCGGATATTGAAGTTACTTGGACGTTTGGTGCTGCTCTAGCTGCAGCGTATAACGCGTACGCGCTTGTTGTCAGTGACAGACTATAAAATCGTGCTACATAAAAGTACATGAATAATTCGCTGCATAGATATTATGAATTTATTACATTATTAATTTACAAAATGTAAGAAAAACTACGTTATTAATGTATGCATCATTATTAATTTTTAGAGCATGTGGTCTCATTTGAGATGAGAACAAAATGCAAGATAATTACAAAAATCACACATTTTATTTCGATAATGCAAATGAAGTGAAATGAAAATGCTTTTACTTACAGAGATCTACAAGATGTTGAGCATCCTCAATGTGATATTTGTGATCATTACAGTTAGTAATGCAGGAAATCGCCTCTACAATGACATCTGTGCCACGGTATCGAGAATCGGTGCAAATTCTAGAGTCTCTAGAGTTGAATATCATTACGATTCGGTACTATTTGATCCAAAATCTCAGAATGGTGTACTTTTTAATAATGACACTGGCAGCTGGACGGGTGAGATTTTCGCATGTCAGTGCAAACAGAAACTTGATATACTCAAGAAATTTGATTCGACAAGAGCGATGTTTAAAAAAAATTAAAAAATACAAGGAGAACGTCATGGACAACTTGCTGCGGCAGAAGAAACTGCCAACCCTTTAAAACCAGTAACCCAGGCTGTACTTGGTAAGCAACCAGATACATCAACGTTATCTGCCGATGAGCTAAAACAATTATCAGAAAACGGTTTTGTTATGACAATTTAAAGAACAAGAAAAGTCGCAAGCAAAGGAAACTGTTAAAAAACATTATTGAAAACGTCGATTAACAAGCTAAAAAATCCCCAGGAAATAATTAGTTATATTAAAAAAGATAAAGATGTTAATATTCCAGATGAATACGTTAACGAATTTGATGAGTCAAGAAGAATATGAGGATTTTATTAAATTTTACAGAGATGCATCGCGGGTGTACATGTGCTTGATGGAAACATTGCAAAAATAGGAAGATGCGGATAGCGCCTCTCATATATCAATTGAAGAATTTCGAACGTTATATCCGACCTTGACGTTGACCTGACAAAACATTCTGAATGTGCTATTGGATCAATAGCGGATATTGAAGTTACTTGGACGCTTGGTGCTGCTCTAGCTGCAGCGTATAACGCGTACGCGCTTGTTGTCAGTGACGGATTATAAAATCATACTACATATAAGTACATGAATAATTCACTGCATAGATAATATAAATTTATTACATCATTAATTTACAAAATGTAAGAAAAACTACGTTATTAATGTATGCATCATTATTAATTATTAGAGCGTTTGGTCTCATTTGAGATGAGAACAAAATGCAAGATAATTACAACAATCACACATTTTATTTCAATAATGCAAATGAAGTGAAATGAAAATGCTTTTACTTACAGAGATCTACAAGATGTTCAGCATCCTCAATGTGATATTAGTGATCATTACATTTAGTAATGCAGGAAATCGCCTCTACAATGACATCTGTGCCACGGTATCGAGAATCGGTGCAAATTCTAGAGTCTCTAGAGTTGAATATCATTACGATTCGGTAATATTTGATCCAAAATCTCAGAATGGTGTACTTTTTAATAATGACACTGGCAGCTGGACGGGTGAGATTTTTGCATGTCAATGCAAACAAAATCTTGATTTACTCAAGAAATTTGCTTCGACAAGAGCGATGTTTAAGAAAAAAAAATACAATGAGAACGTCATGGACAACTTCCTTTGGCAGACGAAACTGCCAACCCTTTAAGACCAGTAACCGAGGCTGTACTTGGTAAGCAACCAGATACATCAACGTTATCTGCCGATGAGCTAAAACAATTATCAGAAAAAGTTTTGCTAGGACAATTCAAAGAACAACAAGACTCTCAAGCAAAGGAAACTTAAAAAAAATTATTGAAAATGTCGATCAACAAGCTAACAAAGCCCCCCAGGAAACCATTGATGATAATAAAAAAAGAAAAAGATGTTAATATTCCAGATGAATACGTTAACTAATTTGCTGATACAAGAAGAATACGAGGATTTTATTAAATTTTACAGAGATGCATCGCGAGTGTACATGTGCTTGATGGAAACATTGCAAAAATATGAAGACGCGGATAGCGCCTCTCATATATCAATTGAAGAATTTCGAACGTTGTATCTGATATTTTACTTTGACCTGACCAAACATTCGGAACGAGCTATTGGATCAATAGCGGATATTGAAGTTACTTGGACGCTTGGTGCTGCTCTAGCTGCAGCGTATAACGCGTACGCGCTTGTTGTCAGTGACAGATACAAGTACATGAATAATTCACTGAATTGATATATTATTAATTTTATTACATTATTAAGTTACAAAATGTAAGAAAAACTATGTAATTGATGTATGCATTATTATTAATTATTAGAGCGTGTGGTCTCATTTGTGATGAGAAGAAAATGCAAGATGATCACAGAAATCACACGTTGTATTTTGATAATGGAAATGAAGTGAAATGAAAATGCTTTTACTTACAGAGATCTACAAGATGCTGATCATCCTCAATGTAATATTAGTGATCATTACAGTTAGAAATGCAGGGAATCGCCTCCACAATGACATCTGTGCCACGGTATCGAAAATAATTGCACAATCTAGAGTCGCTAGAGTTGAATGTCATTACGATTCGGTAATATTTGACCTAAGATCTCAGAATTGTGAACTTTATAATAATAACAATAGGACGGCGGAGACAACTGAATTACACCGACCTAAAAAAAAAAAAATGTTTCCGCGACACTAGGTTGTCGTGAATGCAGTTGTCGATATCTGGTCGATAATTCTAGTAGATACGTCAAATCTTACTCACTTTAATGATAATTAGATACGCTGGTTTATTGTTATTCGTGTTGTTAGCAAATACGCGTTCAATATACCTGTTGCCGATAAAACAGGAACATCTATAACTGCTGCGTTAAAACAAATTATTAGTGCGGAAAGGCAACCAAATAAAATAATGACTTAGCACGGCACATCGTTTTTCAATAAGAAATTTTAATATTGTCTGAAACAAAATAACATTAAAAAAAGTATGTTACGGGAAATGAGGGAAAGAGCGTCATCGTGGAACAATTTAATCGTAAACTAAACGAAAAATCCACAAACAGCCGACTGTGCAAAACACATATTGATGATGTGGAAAAGATAGTATTTGATTGCAACAAAGTGAAACTGATCAAAATGTCACCAAATAACGGAATTAAAAATCCGATACTTGCAAACGAAAATATATACCGGGAACATAAATTTAAGATTGGCGATAAAGTCAGAATTTCTCTGATGAAAAAAGTATTTGAAAAAGGATTTTCTCCAAACTGGAAAGAAGTATCTGTCGTTGATAAAGTTTTAATTACAATTCCTGTAACGTATGCGCTAAAAGATTTATTACTTGAACCAGTAATTGGTAGTTTTTACGAACAAGAACTGCAGAAGCCAGATCAAGTTGTATTTGTTATCGAAGGAGTAATTAGAAAGCGTGGCAAGAAGTCTTGTCAAGTGTCGCGGTTACAATGATAAATTTAATAGTTGGGTACCAACAGTGTAACAAGGACAAAGGACGGACAATGCAATCTTAGGCACATATGTTGATGAAATGAATTTATTGCAAGAGACGATGGGAAGTATGTCAACATATAGCTTTATGGTTCTCTGGTTTAATTTTGCGTACGATAGAGTTCGAGCCTGATAATTTGGTCGGCTGCCCCCAACAACATGCATATAAATTCTAAAAATAGCGTCGAATATTTAAATCGGGGCGCAATCGATCGTCTATTTCTGATTTCAAATGACGCTGCGATCTTTTACAGATGGAATGACCCAGTACGAGTGTGACGTAATGTATAACAAAAGAAAGGTTAGTAGAATTTATGGAATGGAAACAAGTTAATATAAGTAAATACTTAACTTTCAGGACGATTCATCTGGGTCAAAATTCCATGAAACGATGAAGGTCTAACAGCGTGAACCGGTAACGAAGAAAAAATTTCTACAGAAAAAGAAAACATGTCCGCACCCCAGAAGGAAATAGGCTCAACTGACGCCAAAGTCCCTAGCAGAGAGAATCCCTCCGCACGCAGTCGATGCGAAAGCATTGCGATTGGCTGGGCAGAACACGTGATAAAAAAACTTTAAATATATTGGCCCTTGACAGCGCGTTAAACCCAACAAATCTGGCGGGAAATTATAGACCCAATCACACCTCCCATAAATGTCCTTACGCGAGCGTAAATCGTTTAAATGAAAATCTTGTCATGGTACAGCGAAGAAAAAACAAATTTGAAACTAAACAAACCAATCTATGTTGGCGCTGCTGTGTTAGATTTATAAAAATGGCTGATGGATGATTTTCACTACAATTTTTTCAAGTCGCAGTGGCCATCAAGCAAATTATTATTTACCGACACTGACTCGCTTGTTTATGAAATGTTTACAGAAGATGTTTACAAGGATATTTACGATAACCGACAACTGTTTGATTTGTCAGATTATCATTGCGATAGTAGGTTTCAGGATAACTCGAATAAACAAATACGCAAATTCAAAGACGAAACAAACTTTATTCCAATAGCTAAATTTGTTGGATTGCGTAGTAAAGTGTACGCGGTTCGACCAGCCAGTAACAAAGTAACAAAAAAACAAAAGGAATAACGCGCGTTATGTTAAATCACAAATGAAATTCAACGATTACAAATACGTACTTGACGGAAATGTTAGTTTTGTTCGAGCAATGGCGATTTGAACAAATTATCATGAACTCGAAAAGATGCTATTGTAAAACGTAAACTAAGCAATTTGATTACAAGCGATATTGTGAAAATGGAATAGATACATTTGCTCTTGGACACTATCGTACAAGGAAATTTGATAGTCTTGATATTATTTTCTCTGATTAAGTATAAAATTTTGTCTAAACTTTAGAAATAATGTTTGAAAATGTGACAGTGACAGATAGCAACAGCAGTAAAATTACAAATCATACGATTGACAATAAACAGTTAACTGTCGAAATTAAGAATGAAATTTCTGGAATATGTTTTGTTAAGTTTGACGAACAAAAACTTTCGCTAGTCAGATTTGATGGCAGTGAATATTTCAAATATCTTGATCAACTGCGGGAAGAATTATGGAAAAGCTTTAATAACTTCCATGATCAGATCAGTCAACAAAAATATACTAAACTTACTATTGATTTGGATTGATCAAAAGTATTTTCTCCCGACAGAAAATATCCACTTAATAAAATGATGATGAAAGATTTATTTGAATGTCGTCAAAAAGTGGAAGGTTAAAGTTTTGTCTTTATCATCACGATGATGAAATATTTCTGATATCTACAGTTGATACTTTGACAGTAGGTGAAGAAGTTGTGTAATATCTAACGATATTTTATACAGAATTTTGTCTATCAATTACAGATAATCCAACAAAAAAAAATAGTAGTAACAGTAGATGGGGTGTTTCTGGATCAGTACCCTAAAAAACGTCCAAAGAAGTACATTTCGTACAACAGTCACAAATTTGTCATCTCTAATACAAACTAAGTTTCGGGTACTTTCTGAAACAGTTGTCCCTGGGGGGTGGCAAAAAAGATGTTTTTTAGGATTACTGAGACAGAAACCCCATCTACTGTTACTACTTTGTGCTTATTTTACTTTATTATAACATGCACTTGCACATAAATAGAAGTTGAAACAATTACTGAAAAATCATTTTTATGCTGGCCGGTATCTCTACTCGTCTACGCTTGGTGTTGCCATAATACATGTAATGTAAAAAGTACAACAAATACAAACTGATATCTTGCAGTTAAATGCTTTATGGTAAATGAATAATATGCAGTCATTGTTTTAAGTCATATTTTACAAGCTGTCATAGCTGCTAATGAGCCAATGATGGACATCGCTTTTTATTCTGAAATGAAATCCTGTACTGTCCAAAGCTTAAATTCATCAACTTTATTTGTACAGCCATCAACAAATTGTGGTTGTTACTTAGAATTGGTAACAACAAAGAGACTTAATGACAGACATAATTTATTAACCATGTTATGTAAATAATGTGGACGATTTCATACCAGCTTGTTTAATTAATTAACATTGTTTGAGTAGCAAAAACAGACATAGATTGTACAATCACTGAATACAATATGAGCACGCTATATGAAGTTTCTCCACACACATGATTAATTCATTACTTTAACGTGCCACTTGAATTTGACCAGTCAGAGAATGATAAATTGATACTACCCAAATCTGCTTAGGCGAACCTGTTATCCGACTGACTATTTTCATATACCATTCTCCGCCTTTTCTTATTCTTGGACAGATTATTTCGGGATAATCTACGCAAGTTTTATAGCAATTTTCCACTTTGGTCCCAATTTTGATTTTCTGATTCAGAACGCAAATTTCTGGATTAACGGAGCAAATGAACATTTCGGAATTTTGTTCCTGCTGAAACATGACCAGATAGCGAGGTTTCACAATAAACATAGTCCAGACTGACGAGGCTTCTCTCTCTCTATATATATATATATATATATATAAAAAGTATACCACAAATACAGAACATAGGCATTATGAAGTTAACTTTATCAATATTACCTTGTGGAACTGTGTTTCTTCATTGTAATAGAATGTTACTTGATTCAGGTTAGTGAAGGTGTTCATTTAGAAAATGTACTGTCAATGTGTTTGAGACAGTGAGAACAACCCTATCTACCAAACTTCCATATATGTATAAAGAGAGAGAAGCCTTTGTTAAGGAAATGACTTATTCATAAAATCAAGTCCCTAGCTAAAACCTAGTATGCTGTGCTGTCAAGGGTCCTCGAATGTCTTGAGCAGATGTGGTTCCAGGGGCAACAGCTGAGTGGTTGCAGATCTTGAATAAAGCCTCTGGTGGTAGGGAAATGTCCCCACCCGTCCGAAGCCAACACATTATACTTATATCATGGACTAATTTAATGCTTTTCCTGGCTTGTTTTATATTTCACTTAATTTTGTCGCTACTGAACCTAAAATGTATGGTATTAAAAACAACACTCACTGCAGTTTTATCACTTTTATATTTGAAGGCTAGATAACATGGTTAAATATCTATAAAACCGTATATTTTTGTTCCTACTCTTTTGCATATCAGGGTCCCAGTAATTCCTTCACATAACAATGTGTACTGCATATTACAATTACAGGTCTTGAACAAGAATGCACTATGAATCTATTCTACTTGAACATGTGTGTTGTGCATCAATCTGCAATAGCCATTTCTAGATAAAATTGTGCTCATCAACTTGCTGAAAAATTTGAATCGGTTCTTGGATATAATGTATGTCACCCACGATATAAATTTCTAACATCAAATGAATAAAGTTTTGACATTTTTGCAATGGGTGGAATCGTGTTTGTGCCGTTTGATGGCAAAAATTGGCCTGTTAAACAATATCAACATTCTCCAGCATGCATATATAGATATATTTGCTGAATACTTTGAGTATAAGGAAAAGTTTTTCACACTGTGTTCTTATTTAGCAGCCATCTAACTACAGTCCTACATTTAGTAATTATTGGACCTGTACAAAGCAACTTGAATGGCCGAATCCGTACCACTCAACTATCACAGAAATACAGGAAAGACTAAAGAAGGGGTTTCATTAGTACTTATCTAAACTGCCTGATTATTTCATATTTTTTTCAAAGATAATTAAACTTCTTTGATTTTTTATTGTATCTCCTTTTTACTGCCTAAGTGAGTACATTTTGAAATATTTGTTTCATGCACAAGAATGTAATTTTTATCTCAGTAAATACACTATAAAATAATATTATGGGGTAAATATATTTTTAGTATATTAAAAACTTTAATTGTTCACATATATTTAATTAAATTTTTATTTGTTTCCTTCATGGTTTATTTATTAAGTTGCATTAGGTATATTTAACCGTGCATATTATTTTTATATTTCTAACAAGCTTATTGTAGTTGGAAAAGACTGAATCAAAACATTTTATATAACAATGTTGCATACAACTTCTGTTCAACAGATAGTCATTGGAGACTTTAAAAAAGCAGTTATGCATGATAGTACATTTTAAAAGACATACAAATTGTGTCTTGCATTCCTTATTGGGAGAAACACGTACACCTATTAGAATGATCCTTCTTTGTTTCGAGAAGGGTCCTTACTGGACACCGCAAAGACAAAGCAAAGATATTGTATGATAGTATTATGCAGATTTGGTTATTTGAAACATATATATATATATATATATATATATATATATATATATCACTGGTTCCTGCATTTGGGAGACGTTATAAATATATGATCAATAGGGAGACAATACTGTCTAATCAATGACATTTAAACTTTGACTGTTATGAATAAAGCCTACTTATTTTCATCTTTATAGACCATGGAATAAAAGCCAAAGCTACTAATGAACTATCAAGTTCATTAGTAGCTTTGGCTTTAATTCCATATATTTGTTGTCTCCCAAATGCAGGAACCAGTGATATATATATATATATATATATCTTTGAAGAAAAAGTTTAGTTAAAATGTCTCCTAAATGATGTCTCCCTTTTATTTACTAATGAGATATTAGTCATTAGGGTGACTTCCTTATATGTCTCCGTAATACTGTCTGGTACATGTCTATACGTCTCCTCGATGCATATAAAATATGTACTTTGTTTTCAATACTATAATGTGTCTAATTGTTTACTTTTAATATATATTTATTCATTATGAATACTTTCTTGCAATTAGTATACCAGTATGAGACTATATACTACTGTACTTAAGTACTGTCTAGCCCGTTTTCTCACTTTTAGCTTAAATTACTGATGTCCTTCCACAAACATGGATAAATATGTTGCTATCTCTAAATTATATGACTATTACAAGAGAACAATTTATTTTACCATGGAAATAACAGAGATTTTACTGATTTTGGCTCAATTTAGTGAACAAATTGGGTATGTATAACACTTGTTCTCACATTTGGAAGACATTATAAAAATACGATCATTAGGGTGACAATATTTGTATAATCAATAACATTAAAAACTGGGGCCCCAAGTGGCCGAGTGGTCTAAAGCGCTCTCCGTTACGGATCACTGCCATCTCACCTCTGTCTGCGTGGGTTCGAGTCTCGGATTCGGCGAATATGGATATGTGAGAAAGCTTGCTAGTAGCTTCTCGTGGGTCAGTGGTTCTTTCCGGGGATTTCCCGGTTTCTTCCTCCACCATTAATACTGGCCGCCATCTATAGCCTATCGTGTGCTGAAAAATGGCGTTAAGCCCTACAACAACAACATTAAAAACTTTTGTTATGAACAAATCCTACTTATTCTCATGATATACCATGGAATTAACACTAACGCTACCAATGCATTAGATATATCTTTGAATAAAAAGTAGTAGCTCAAATGTCTCCTAAATATTGTTTACTTATGATATATCAGTCATTAGGGCAACTTCCTTCTTCTCAAGTCTGCATTACATATATCTTTGTCTCCTTTATGTGTATAAAATATGTCTTTAATTAACTATACCTATTTGGTTGTTTCTTTGACTATTCATTAAGAATTCTTTCTTGCAATTAAAATACTATTATGCAACTATATACTAAATTACTTAAAGTATTTTGTCTTGACCTTTAATTGTGTCACATTTATCAAAGTCACTAACAGCAAATCACAAATATGTGCAAGAGATGTTGCAATACTTACTATTAAACTATAATAGATCAGTAGTCTCACATTACCATGGATTCAGCTGGTTTGTTTGATTTTGTAGTTTTGGGTTTAACATCATTTTTCAGCACATGATAGGCTATATACAGCAAACAGGATAACTGATAGAGGAAGAACCTGGAAAAAGCCCAGAATGAACCAACAGAAGCTAATGACAAGCTTTCTCACATATCCACACTGGCCAAACCCAAAACTCAAACCCATGTGGACAGAGGTGAGATGGCAGTGATTGTTAAAGGTGAGCACTTTATACCACTTGGTCACCTCAGCTTGTTTCATAAATGACTATGCGCATTAGGCATCATTGACTAAAATGTGTGTAAGTTAGATCTCTCACATGTAATTTTGATATGGTCAAGTTACTTATGTCCAGATGTATCTAGAACTCAGTTTTTACAACTGTTGGTGAACCCAGGACAATGAGAATGTAATGAATGAACAAATCAAGATGCAAAATTTTTTCCAGTTATGCAATGGTTTCAGTACCTTGTTTGACATGGTCAAGTTACTTTTGACTTGATGTGTGTACACATTAATTTTCATAAAAGCATGTGCAATTGGGTCCAAAGTATCAAGTGTGTAACAAACAAACAGTTGACAATAAAAACAACACTCAAGCATGATCATGTTTGAAAAGATTTATCAATATGTAAGATCAGACACAATGCACACTACATAACACCACAGGTTTCGGGGATGATTTGTCTGAGTAATTAAAAACGTAATAAAATATTGACAAAATGAACAAATGTATGACTGAAGGACAAACAGATGAACACACAAACAGGTAAAATGCTACATTTCCTCCAAACTTAGTTAGTGGAAAATAACCTCAGTGCATTTCTTGACATCAACATTAGATAACTTTTCTTGGTCTATGTCATTTTAGATTCAAACAGAATATAAACCAAAATAAGATGATGCACATGCTCTGGGTCCAAAGACTAATACCCAAGTGTCTGGTTTTAACCATTCAATTTTATTTTAACCATGTAACATCAATCCATTTAAAGAACAGGTTTAAATTTACATCTGAAAATAAACCATACGTTTATACTTATAATACAGCTCAAATTTGTAACATTCTACAACAAAACAAGGGTCACTCAAAAGTAACTGATGCTGTATTGACCAAAAACAATTCCCATGAATCCAAAATAAAGACTATTTCTTCAGTACTGCTGAGTATTGAAAGTATTTATGGGCAGAAACGATCCTAAGAGAATGAGAAGCATCACATGACATTATATTAAAACTATGAAGTGCACAGATTCTGGGAATATCTAGTTAAATGAGTCTGAAAACACTTCAAAATAACAATTTAACTGTAACATATCCTAACTGAATTGTTGACCTCATGGCATGGGGAAGCACCGATGAGTGTGAGTGGTATTGGGAGAAGGGTGGGTATCTGGTGATGAGTTTCAAATATCGCAAGGGATTACTTGTTGTTTACACATGCTGAAGAAAATTAAACCAATACAATCTACCAACACCCACCAACACTAAACTACCTCCATCCCCAAAGCACACCCATAAACAGACCACCAATGCCACAGATGCTGCTATCTTAGGTACCTCCAAACAAAATTTGAAATAAATGCAAAAAAAAAAAGGCTTTAAATCAATGCCACTGTCATGTATGTAATAACCTAAATTCTCAATTATTTTATTTAAATCTAGAATGTGTAAAAGAATATTAGTGATTCAGTTTTAACTGCTGCCATGAAGACATAAAAAATATGCAAAATTCATGAAAGTAAAAGATACATGTAGATCAACAGTTTGACATATTATACAAAATCTGATGTCATGCGGAAGGCATTACAGCGGTTGAAAATGTTAGTGTTTCAAGAAACAAAACCTTAGACTATGCTTTTGTCACTTATAATTACCAAGAGAGAGAGCAAAATATTGCAAACTTTTTAGCTGATTACAAGTAACAAAAATTCAAAATCTAAAACTGTCAAGCAAATATTAAGGACATTTGCATTCGATTTTAATGTGTTTGCCATGAGGATGTCAACACTAGTTATCATCAAAATGTCTCCTCTTAGCATAGTAGTCATTTAAAAAAGTTACTGATAAAGCATAAAACTAGCATAGATTCTCCAAAAATAAATAAATTATAAAATTATTTTTCACTAATTCTGGTATGTAACTTTCACATAATAAGTGCTATGTCCCAAACTCTGATCAATTTTGTGCCAATCTTGTAAATTCAATGTCTTACATTCTGGGGAAGTTACAGTTGTTGACCTTGTTCACAAAACAAGTACAAAAACAAACAAATCAATAAGACTTTCTGACAGAATTGTCCAAACTCAGCAAATCAGGTTGGTATCCAAATGTTATATCTCATGTCGTAACTGGAAAAATGGATAACACTGTCAGCATCAACCAGTATTGTCTATCTCTATGCTACCCATACACAATAATCCAAAATCATGCATATCATAAGCCATATTTATATATTTGTAAACAATCAGTATGGAATCTTTGCTCAGTAAATATGGAAAATAGTACAAACATGAATTGGTAAACTATTTCAATTTACATGGTATATTCCTTGAAATTCATGTGAAAATGGATTTGTGAATTTAAACTGTTTTTCAAAAACTGAAGATTTACACGTGCATTTATGCTAGACAACCACCTTCTGTTGATGTCTACTGTTACATACTCCTAAGATTTTCAGTGTACACCTTTTTCATATATTGGATCAAGTATGGTGTCATAAGTTATTCTTTAAGGAAGAAATGATGATAGTTGCCAGATAGAATCAATAAGGGTATACTAGATAGCTGAGATGCAACAAACACCCATTATTATTACCGGAACATTTTCCTATTGATTTCATATTAGATGCTTGAGATGTAACATGTACCAAAGTTCAAAGTAGTATCATTTGTTACATCTAGTGTCTGGAAATAATAAATCTTGGATGCAGTACAAAGTGTTTGTGATGAAAGTGGCCAAGATATGAAAAAATATATTAGACTTCCATTTTTGCTTCATAGTATCTTTTGCTAAAATTCACATCAAAGTGGAATCTGAATGCTCTTGAACTTAAGAAATTTTGATCATTAGCGACTGTGGATAAAATAATTAATTCACTTTAGCCTCTTTATGTTCGGATTATCCATTGGTTATTCTGGCTAACTGACCATTCAGTCTAATAGTTTTGTTTCTATGGTGGTTGGTTTGCACAAAAGTCAGCAGTCTCACTAAGGCATGCATAAAAATAGGATTCGTACACATTATATATAAATCTGTAAAATCACACCAAGATAATTCTAAACATAGTGATAAAGCGCAAATGTGTTTGACATCACATTTCATCAAACAAGAGGCCCATACGGGTCTAATATTGCTCACCTTGGCTAATGACAAATGTCAAGTTCTGAAAAAAATTCATACATGCAATGAAACTGTGAAGTGGAAAGTAAAGTTTGGAGCAGTTACCAGCTGCATGCTAAACAAGTTGGGATTGGTTGGTTGGAATAAGATTTATTAAGATTCATTTTTCCTATTCCATTTGACAAAAATGAACCTAGGTTGCATAACCCAATTGTATTCCTTGCAAAAAAAAGAAACCTAGTAAGCATTACTTAACAATACAATGTTTCCCGATACTTAGATATACACTCCCTTTATAATTACTAAAACTAGTTGCATTTATCTTAACTTATTTGCTGTAATTCTTTGAAAGCACAATTAGCAAACTGTATGCAAAGGCAGGCATTACTTAAGCATGTGCCTTACTTGATGTCCAAGTGCTAATATTTTCTGAGAAAAAGTAAATATTCTCAGTGTGATGTCTAAAACTGTTAACCCTGAATTTAATCACAACATTAAGAAAATCTAGAGTGGTAACATGGTCAGCCAACTAGATGCATGCTCATATTAATATGCTTGGATGTTGCTCACTATCAAATTTGTTAAAAGCATTAAAAATACACAAAAATGATTCAAGTTTGATTTAAAAAATCAGATCTGAAATATAGTATCAGAGGGGCGATAAGCTTAGCCCATCAGATGTAATAAAACTTAATATGTATGCATTGATCTTGCTCATTATTACAATTTGTAGAGATCATAATCATATACTCCAAGTTGATCAAAATTTGATCCGAAACATAACTTCCAGAGTGGTAATGAACAACTGTTGATGGCTGGATGCCTTAAGGCCAGGTGAGCTATAAAAAATGTGAATGGTAAGGAGTAACAGAAACTGATTAAAAATGATCTAGCTTACATTAATTATATTATCAAGATTATGTAACAAGATGGCAGGTGTTTCCAAATAACAAAAAAAGGAAAGAAAAATCCCGTAATAGATGTGATAAAGAACACATAAATTACCCAAGTTAAGAATAATAATTCAATAAAACTGCAAAACGTAATATGTTACAAAAATTATAACAACTAAAATATTTCAAGTTGATGATAACTTATTTTGAGTTATTTAATGTATTGCATAATTACCAGTTAAAGAGCAAAAATGGCATCCTGTAACATCTTCAACCAATTAATTATTTTTCATACACTCGTCTTCTTTTTCAATATAGTAGGGCTGATTCTTTTATGTGTCCATCTGTTATCACACTATCAGAACATCAGTTGGGTAATTTTCAATGATATTGCTAAAATTGTTGGACAAAGATCCCATTGGTGACTTACATTACATCTTTTGCTTAAGTAAAACAAATTTGTTACCCAATATTGATGAGGAACTATCTACGTTCAATATACCACATATCAGATGGTTCCAAATCAAGTAAAATGGGCAATTTATAGGAACTATGAATATTTTTTATATAGAAAACTCTGAATGTTAACGCACCAAATTCTTTATTACATTTACCAAGTTCACAGCTCCACAAGTTTTAGAGTTATGCACATCAAAAAAAATTAACATAAACTGCAACTTGTTTTCATGGAAATCTCTAAATATAACTGATAAATAATTTCACAACAGCATAAGCAAGATCTAGAAAATTATATGATACAGATTGATATTACTTTCAAAATGAGAGTATTACTGTATGAAAACAAAACAATCTGTACTAGTAAATCAATGTAAATAATTTATTTAAATGAACTTATTAAAAGGTAGATTTAAATCAGACACATTTACTTACATGTTTTATACAAAATTCATCAAATACAAAGGAATACTCAGCTAAAACTTATTCTTTCTTCAAAGTTTTTGATAAAATATTGCGTTCATCTCAAAATAATTTTACATAGGAATAAAGATATACATGTACATAAACCATTGTGATTACATACATTAAATAAATGTCATGCTATTTATCTCTGTTTCTGCAATGCGGTTGTTCACAGCAGTGTCTAAATGCTTTTTTAATGTGAAAATCATGTTTGCTGGTCAGGATCTGCCAGTGGTCTTTCCAAATAATCGAGTTTTATAATAAAATCAATCAATGCATAATGATTACTGTGATCATAGATAACAGATGGTTGCTCAAGACAGGTTCAACCAGTAACAATATTTTCCATTTATAAATGGGCTTTGCCCGAACAGAATCGGACATTTTCATCCTTAAATAGTATGACAGCAAAACAGGAATGCAGATAATGAATAAGCCACTGATCATAATGCAAAGATACAACTATTTTATTTATATTAATTCATAAAAAGACTTTTAACAACTCTACTTTAATACATTTGATATTAACCATCCTAGACTTTGAGAAGACCACTTTCATTCTGAACCAGGCATATAAAACTAGCAGTAAAACAGTACAAGAAATCTCAAAATGGCAAACAACTGCTCCACCAAAAGTTATCTGAACCTGTTCTGATGTTAAATTATGATACAGGAACAAATTTTGATTCACCAACTATAAGAGATGCATAAGTGTCATAAAGATATGCAAATTTACCAAGAGACAGTGTCACTAATTTTGTAATCAAATTTTCTCTTTCCATTGAGATTTATACGATCTTGTTTTAATTTTGCATACATCTAACTGAAGAAGCAGAGGTAGTAAGCTGGATGAAAACTACCCACTCAGATGTAAAACTGCAGACCTAACAAAACTTTTACTCATGGACAAAAGTTGCGGACCTCGTCAAATTTAAGTAAATCCTCAATGTAAAAATGTTACTTTTAAAAAATGAAATGAAGATTTTACAATTGTAATTATTTCATTTCTGAGCCATAATTTCTAGAAACTTCTTCCTTTCTTTGTAAATCTTAGTCTCAATTTTCTCTATCTTCTCCTTCATTTGATAGGTTGTCAAGTTCTTGTCACTTTTCATTCTCAATAAAGTCAGCAACATCTTTCCTTCCTGTCAAAAGACATTTGAAAACAGTTATAAAACATTAATCTCACTTTGCGTTTCAAAATTCAGTTTATCAAAATTGTATAGTATTAATCCATAGGATGAAATGTCAAACAATTAATGATAAGTGGTGTTGGCGCATACGTGGAAAAATATGAACTCAAGCAAATTATGATACATGCTAATCTTTCAATATCTGAAAATTTCCTACACTCGAAAAACTGTCTTCATCGGTGTTTGTTTAAAAATAAATTACAGTTGCTATGAGTAAGTACGTGTGCCATTTTAATTTTTTTTAAAAAATCAGTTGGGCCCCTGTTTTTTTCATGTGTATTTGTAAAACTTCTGTTCTAAATATAGATTATATACTTTACAATGCTTGCCACAAGGCAAACTGTAACAACCGAATTTAGTTCTAGTAACATTGCGACTAGCAATACAGAACCTTTATGGGTATTGGTGACCACTGTTACTATTTTAACTAACACTTAATGGGATAAAATTTATTTTATTCACGATTTAAGCCAATTGAGAATTTGTGAATTTGTGATTTTTTTCCATGCGGCATGAATCGCTATCTCGAGTCATGGAATTCATGCAAAAATCGTGAAGGTTGGCAGGTCTGTGGAACTATGTTTTACATGCAACAACTGAAAAGTGCAGCATCTGAACCATAATTAATAAAATTAACTTTTCTTCTGTCTCTCTCAACTATTTCCATGAAAATAAAAACGTGATAAAAGAAATCTCAAATGGGTAATGATTTAAAATTAAATTTATGAAATTTGTTGAATAACTTGCAACTTTTGCTTACCAAGACTCAAAAAAGCTGAAAATTATTCAACTTGTTTCATTATTTCAATATTAAACCTCTATGCATTTGAGATCTTCTATTTACCGTATATGTTGGGACACCATAAATTAATTTTAAAAGTAATTTGTTGGTGCACTGTATGTTCTGGAACACATCGTTTTTAGAGTCATAAGTTGTGGGACACCTTTTAAATCATTCGAAAATTATATGTTGGAAAATGCACTGTGTACTTCAGATAAATTCTTTAATCCACTGCAGCATCATCTCATCAACACAACCTTTTTCCTGCACACGCACGATCCATTTTTTTGGTACATGAATAATTTACTTAGTTTTCTCATACCATGAAAAGTTATCATTAGATGCAACACAAACACAAATGCAGAAACTGCAAGGACTAAAGTAAGATTTTTTTTCAACTCTGCACCAGTTCTGGTAATTCTCACACTTTTGTTCCACCATCTTATCATCAGTCCATCCAGGAATGAGATCAAAGTACACTAGAATTTCATCTATGTTAATGATCATATTATCAGCAAAATCATCTGCTTCTCTTCTAGCCATCATAAATTCATCAAATGATTTTATTTTTTCTAAATCTTCTGACCGACACTGGTTCATTGATGTCCGTGCACGAAGCACTATATGCTTTCACTGTAAAAATTATTCCATTGTTTCAATTTATTTTCAAAATTCCCAAGAATACCAGTAAAAAGTTAGCTTCCATTACTCTGCCATCTTTGTGTATTAAAAAAAATAAAAATAAATCAGCACACTTAAAAGAATCCAAAGTCAGCTTCCGAGGTCAGCTTGCTCTGTAATAAAAATAACCTTTTGTCGTAAATGTCCTGTCGGTAAGCTCAAAGAATGAGTTTACTGCTCGCTGCCAGTTGTGTTTATTCACCACCCAGGCTTCTATGTGCTTGGCATCTGCAGTTATAATTAATACAAACGGGCATTAATGTCTGTTGGTAAATAGTGTACACAGCAATAACTTGCTTTAATGATACTTTATAGCCTGTGCTAGTGAAAAAATTGTCATCTGCACTCAAGAAAATGTGTTTTCAAATAATGATTTTTATTGTTTATTTTACTATTTCATATAGCTGACCTGGATATAATTCAATCCTGTTTATTTTGCACCTAACATCGTGTCATGCGTGAATGACAGTTGTCTTGAAGATTTTGGTTGATGATTTCCCTCTTGTTTGCGATTTTGTTGGATCCAGTTTTTAGTTGGATAACATATTCAAACCTTGAGCACAACCAAATATGATTTGTTTTTCAGTGTTCATGTCAATGAAGAATGTGATGTGTGTGTTGTGTGTTACTGGACATTAGTGATGCACGCTAAAGTATGGAAGCCTATACTACAGCTTGGATATATTTTATTATTTAATGCTCATATGTACATGCATATATTAGCTAAATTTCAATTGTCTAAAATGATTGGGTTTCTTTGGCACAATCAAGTTAAAATGCTACTTGGGATGGAAGGATGAAAGAACAGTTGTACCAAATCAAGATACCTCACTGCCAAAAAAGGAAAAAATTTTACTTTTTCTGATGCTATCACTTTCTTAATATACTAGTAATTATTTCATAACTGTTGTACAAAATGAATGCATCATGTTCAATAAGGCTTCAACAGAACAGTATCTACCTGCTTCCCACCTGCCAATAACAGGACATGCTGTCAATCTTTTTATGCAGCAAGGTTCCTTCTCATCCTGGTCTGAAATAGATAACATATAAATGAATGCTATATCTGCAGCTGCTATAATGAAACTGAACTGATAATCACAGTAGATTTTAGGTAAATCCAATATAAAAAATGCATGAAGACAGAAAATATGTAATTAAGGGATGCTCCACATTTTGCTTTCAAGTATGAAATTAAGCTAATTTTAACTGAACTTGGATGAGAATTTTAATGAAAAAATATCACTGTAAACATCATTCCCAACATAAATTACCAAATATCTAGTCATATTTCACAATCATATCCACATAAAGTGGACTCCTATTTTGGATAAAACAAACTGACTGGGCACAAAAAACAATTCAGGAATTGCAGCATATTCTACAGGGCACACATGGAATTAAACTTACCTTCTCCTTTACAGAGTCTTTCATCCAGCAAATTAAAAAACTTTCCAACTTTTGTGACTTCACCAACAGCTAGTGGACACTGATAAAACGAATCATTCATATCTGTTGAATAGCCCATATGTATATAAAATGCCTCCTTTCCTTGCTCAGCATTCTCCAAAGCTGCATAAATCACAACCGGTTATTTTGAGCATGTGCAGTGCACAAACATGAAGATGGTGGATGAGGATTCCACACTAAAATGTACATCTTGTTTTGTTATATTGGAATAATGTTCAAGCTTTTTTAGTAACGATATAAACAGTGCAGATCTCCATCCATTTATCCATTGTACATTTTCAGACTTGCCACAAGATGATCTCTAAGTTCAGCACATTATACTGATCTCCTGATTAAGTAAGAGTCATTATCCAGCTCATCAATTTTTTTCAGAGCATAGTTGTGGCATTTTTCCAAATCTTTATCCAATGGTAGCTCTGCTGCTTGATGTAGAATTACCTGTCTCTTTTTATTGCACATGTTCTCTGCATCACCAAACAGGGCATTCCAATGCAATTTTCACACCTACAAAAATCTGTTAATTTTTGTTAGTTTATCATCATCATTAATTCTGTTCCTTTTAAAATCTTGCTCCTCTACTTAAAAGATGTCCCAAACTCTGTCTTAATCCTGCTTTTACTTCTGTACTTTGATCATCAACTGATGTTACATCATCTACTGCATTTTCTAACTGCCCGCTGAAATATTTCATATGAATTTCTCTCCTTTTAAATTTCTGAATGCTAGGAACAAACTACTTAATCTTCTCATGTCCGTCATTGTGGACCTTCTTACATCCACTTTCTTGTCTTTTTTTCTCATGAGTTTTTTATATTGGTAAACTGAAGCATTCCTATCTGCTGAATGGCCAATATGTTCATAAAATGCCCCCTTATCTTGCTCACTATTCTCCAAAGCTGCATACATTTTTTATGCACAGTGTCTGTTCATGGTGGCTGTAATATTCTTTATGGTTCCAGCTGCTTGACAAATTTCTGTAATGAAGTGCCAGCCACTGGATGGTCTTCTGACTGCTTCACATGAGAAAGCAAATACATTTTTTGCACTTACACCAGCAGTTTGTCTTTTATTTGTATTTACCGTAATTTCCATTCCCTTCAAGCAATCTTTGGGTATAAGAACAGGCACGAAATGGCTTCCTTTACCACTGATGTGCAACTTTGATTTGCTGCTTTTACAACTGGTCTGATATTGAAGCCAACGTACTCTCAAGCATCATTTCCACCTTCGTTCACTTACGAGGAGACAACTTGGCTATCTACTTCTTTGTCCATTGTCCTTTGGAATTTCTGAACATTAGGGACAAACTACATAATCTTCTCATGTCTGTCATTCTTGACCTTCTTGCTTCCACTTTTCATATCAATTTTTCATAGTCTTGTTCCAATTGTTTTGATGGTTTTGTCATGTCTAGATAAATTTCCAATATCATCAATGATGAACCTAGCCAAGATTTCACTCTTGAATTCTTCACATTTCAAAGTGACACTGGTACGTAAGTCTTAGTTTGTTTCTACATCTGAAAGGCATTTGTCTTTATGTTTATAATAATCTTTACAGTATAAATGTTTGCAGTAACCACACATCAAAATTCTTGATGCACCCTGCTTCTTTTCCATCTTTAGACCAACCTCTATGGCAACATTCTTTAAGAGCTCAATATTATATTTGTAGATCCCTTCCTTATTCAGGGATAAAAATATCTGGTCTCTTTTAGGCTTTGGTTGTCTCAAAACATCAGTAACCTGTTGCACTTAAGCATGCTTCAGCAACAAGTGTCTTGACAAATTACTCTGAAGCTTCACACAATATAGACATGGCCTTGCTGGCTTTTTCATATGCTTCACATTAACTGTGTTTTCATCTGAAAGATAAAAAAGAACATGCATAACATCATGCAATAACTCTTTTAACTGCTGTGAAGTAAGAGTCCCTCAAAAAAGACTGATGCTCTACTGGGTGAAATAAAATGTTCAGGCATTCGAGACAAGACTACATATGTATTCCAACTGTTGAATGTTAAAAATATCCACTTGGGGAAGGGAGGTGTGGTTGGGCCCTCATGTAGCTACAGCCCATATTTATAAATAGGACAGTACCATCAATGACTGTATTGCGAGAACAGAGACAAGCACCTTTTACCTTTATATAGTCAATTGCAACAATGACCGCTTGAATAGTAAAGACAGTTCTGATAAAAAAAAAAAAAACATGAAAAGAACAAAATAAAAATTGGAGTCTGGCAACCGGTTTGTAAATTTGGCAAGTGAAGCATATTGTGACATGTATTTCAGACTGTAAACCAGGTTAATATACATGTTGCAAATTGCTGTTGCAGTGCCAAAGTTAAGATAGTGGTCGCATACACTGTCTTTAATCAGTATTGCTGTTGGGGGAGTGTGTGAATGAGGTCTTGTCTATTAAAACCAGCAAGTGATAACTGTTTCTGGGATTCGATTGAAAGTTTTGTTAAAAGGCTTGTAATGTTTGTTCCTATACCCTGATGTTATAGAGAATACAACCCATGCACCAAGCTGTCATCTATTCAAGATGGTACGACCAGTTATACACTTTGTTTATGGAGTTAATCCCATTATGTCCTCTGTGAATTATGCCACTGACTTTTTTCCCTGAATAAATGAATCTGTTTCTGGATGAGGTAATCATTTCTTTTATTTCATTGTTAGATATACAATGCACAAGCGTGGATTTTCATATTTTCACAAAGCTTAGTCAAAACCGACCTTACAATCGATATTACAGCTGAGCACTAAAGAGACCACTCACAAAATAGCTGTATATACATCGGTAAAACAAATTTAAGGTGTTATAAAGAAAAAGGAGTAAATCAGAAATGATTTCATATGCTAATACATGTACATGCAATCTTAAAATGTAATTGTGATTAATGTTAAATGATAGATGTATATCTTTATTGCAATATAATTTTGTTTTCAGATGAATGCAAAAAACCCCAATGAACTTAATTATTTGATACCACTGAAATTGAATGATGATCTTATTTAGAAAGGAGTGTGTGAGTGTGTGTCATTCAGATTCTAAAAGCAGCTTTAACAATTTTTCAGTCATATCATTACGACGTCATCAGTGTGGCAGTTTATAACGATGTATAGCACTGGGGAATCATGCCACAGGCATGTCCCACCCAGTCACATTATCCTGACACCAGGCCGACCAGGCATAACACTAACCTCCAAATGGTGAGCACCAAGCGAGGTAGCTGTTAGTACCATTTTTATAAGTCTTTGGTATGACTCAGCCAGGGTTCGAACCCACGACCTCCCACAGCCAAGGCGGTGCTCTAACCACTAGGGAGGGTTCCTGAAAGAAATTTAGAAAATGATTCACAACCTATTCCAGACCAAACTATAAAAATTCCCAGACTTAATAATGTGACAAGTTATTGACCTGCATAGCTGACATGATGCTGTAGTCTTAAGTTTGGAAGGCCCCATCCAGGCTTTGAAGTCATCATCTTCTTCCCACATGGGTTATAAACACAATGTCCAAGCATTTTTTAAATATCAGGTCCACACAGGCACACAAACAGATCGGTCCATGAATGTGAAATCAAAATCCAATGAAATTAAAATGAATACTCACCTGCACAACACAAAACTTAATGAAATAATCCATGAAACAGGGCTAATACAGATCAGGAGATCTGAAATTCAATAACTTTTCAATTACCAGTTTTCAGTTTTCAATGACTACTCACAGTATCAAGTGTTTGGCTTTAGTTACTAATTAAATACAAGAAACAAATACAACACCAATACAGAAATAAATAAATGAATATGAAAGGGAAATATTTAAAAAGAAATTAATTGTAACCCAGATATTAACCATTGCCCTTTAGCTGCTAAACTTTCTTCTCCTGCTGCAACTCCAGTGCTTTCACTTCAGAGATGCTGCCAGAAATTATCTAAGGGGGAGGGGGGGGACCCACTTGTTACAAAAATGGCGGGGGGTAGAACAAAAAGGAGGGAGACGACGAAATGGCCATAGTTCACTATGTACCTAACACTACAATATCCATCTATCTTTCTTCCAGCTACACTATGTTAGAGTCCTAATGAAATAATGAAATCAAAATCTTTAAAGATGTTACCTCTAGTTGTATATGCATTAATCTGTTGATTTTTCTGAGCTTAATCTGTTCCTCACCAGCATATAAATATTGTTCTATACTCGACGCCTCTCCTAATGGGGCATATACGTAGCTAGTTTAGCCAGCTGAAACAAGTTTGGAAACTGTTCCTTATGTTTATTATGAACATTTTTCACTGCTCATGGGTAATGTCTTTTCGATACTTTAGCTCCAAAAAAGGCTTTTTCACTAACATTTGCTCCGCTTGCATTTCACTTTCTTCAATCACTTGTTCTAATAGTGGTGTTTTGATAAATATATTTACTGCATCATTTTATTTTTAGATTATTTATTAAATTGACCTGAACCCTTATAAAGCTATATTTAGCTATGCTCCAGGTATTTTTAATGATGTAATTTTAAGGAGAACTGTTAACATTTCGGGATTTACCCACATTATTACATATTCAAGTTTTTGTTTTCTTTTTCCACTCATAAACCTTGTAAGATATTATGCCAAAAGCTGATTAAAAATTGAAATCACAATTTTCCGGAGTTTGGGAATTTGCAAACATGTTAAAATATAAACACTTTTTATAGAACACTAAATTAAATAAATGTGTGATATCCCTGCATTTCTTCAAGTGAATTCAGATGACAGTGAAAACATGCTATTCCTATCTAGGATAATTTGGTTATAAATTATCCACGATTATACATTAGAATTCACCTTGTACCAATAAACTCGGAAAAGAAAAACCATAATCCTTCCCACACCAAAACTGCCTACCCATCTGCACGAGATTCTCATGTGAGATCCAACTCAGGTTAGTCTCATGTGCATTTTAACATGCAAATTAGGATAGAACTCGTGTCAGCAAATAGATTCTAATAAGAAAATTACATGCGTAGGAATTGTTAACATGAGCAAGGTCTTGCTCACATAAGCAAGTCTGCTCCTGTGAAAATTGCATGCTTAAGAGCAAGATCTTGCTCACATGAGCAAGCTTTTGCTCATGTGAGTGACATCCTGCTCACATGAGCAAAAACAACAAAAAACAACTATAGCATTTAGTTTTTATTAAATATATACATCTTTTACAAGAATTAAACAGAATACGATCATATTCAAATCTAGTAATCATAAGCATATTTGAATGCAATTATTGATCTTTTAATAAAGTTTCTCACATGAGCAAAATGACAACTAGTGTATGTATGTATGTATGTATGTATGTATGTGTTATATTTAGTACATCACATTCTTTCTACAAACTTTAAGGTCATAATGAAAGATACTGCAGGAAATTTGCTTCACATGAATACCATTCTTCACTGTTCCAGAAAATTCAAAGCAAACAAAATGTGTAATCAATATTACTGCTTCTGAATTTTATCATGTATTTGCATTCATATGCCAATCTGCAACAATATTTTCACTTAGAGCTTGTTCTCTTTGAATCAATGCACTTCCTGTTGACCACTGAATTTAAGTTGGCAGGCTCTGTTTTGAACTGTTGAAAAATGAAACCTGAGATGGAAATGAAAAAGTTAGTACAAGTTTTTTCTCATCACGGCATTGAGGCATCCTGTAAGGGATGTTCCAGTAAAACATATACCCCCCGGGGGGAAGGCACTTTCAAATTCAACCAACCCATGACAGAAGCAATTTTAAAAAATTATGATCCACCATCAGATATGTTTTAGTCGAAAAACACTCTCCCCTACAGAAGCATACTTTTTTTACATAATTTCTGACTATGGGTTAGTGGGCGGCAGAAGTGATTTTAATATTGGGCTGGGGACAGAAGCGATTTAAACGACAGCTGAATGGAGGTAATCTACTGAATTCTTATAGATCATATAATCTACTGCGTATTTTTATTTGTATTTATTTATTATAATCAATCTTTTGTCCTTTTGTTTGTTTGTCTGTCTGCCATGTATGTTTCTGATACTGTGAAATCACAAATTTTCTTGGTGGCTTATTATCTGTAGATGTCATTGATCAGACCCTTAATACCTACTAATTTAATGTCCATGAATATAGATTTTATAATAGGGATTTCTATTCTAATACAGAAATCATGAATTGGTATCCTTACTAAAATGTGCGTTTATTGAAGTGATCACTATGTTTTGCTTTTTTTTGTTCCCAGGCATGCTGCTTTTGATTTGAATAACAGTTAAATCTTGTATTGCTTTAAATGTGTGGTCAGATGCTACGATTCCTTATTATTTTTTTTCAATAAATGTTTTGATAAACTTATATGATTTGTCAGAAAAAAACATTAATGCCTGTGGAAGTGATGTTGCATATTTTCTGCATACTTTTACATTATTTCATTTCTTGTAAGAACATATATTTCAGTTACCGATGTCTTTATTTTTATGCCTTGTCGCAAGACTAACATAAGTTTTAAAAAAAAAGAATATATCAAGTTAAACATTTTTATATCATAAATTAGATTTTTAAAAATGGATCAAAGTCAAGGAATCATTTTTTCCCAGAGTACTTGTAAAGTCAACGTCATTGCAGTTAACTGTATTGTCAACAGCGTCTTCATCATCACTGATGGCCTAGCAGTAATGTTCTGCACTTTCAATCCAGTTGTCACAGGTTCTATCTCCCACTTCTAGCCTTTCATATGAAACTTATACCTATGGTCTGAGGGACTTTCATGGCAGAGTGGTATAAGATGCTTGTCTTGTGATACAGATCTGAGGGGCTTCCATGGCAGAGTGGTACAAGATGCTTGTCATGTGATTACCTACCTCCAATTTGTACATGAGAATGTTGCCAGTTACTTGTGGAAGGTCAGTGGTTCTACACAAGTGGTGTTTGGTGTTTCAAAAGTACTTGGATTTTCTTCAGCAGTAAAACTGGCTGCCATATAAAGATTCTCTTGATCTGAAAATGGTGCAAAGGCCATAATGATCTACCGAAACCTGAGGTCTCGTGTCTAAATGACTTCGGCTGTTAGAGATAAACATCAAAACAACAGAGGCTCCATGTGCCCAAGAGTATTAAGGTGCTTGCTTTTACAGATCACATGCACATCTCACAGAATGAGTTTTTGTCACAGATCAACCAATTTGGGTTGGTGTTCTTTCAGGTTCTTCCTCCACCTAATATACTGGCTGCCATGTTGAAATATGGCATTAAAACCCCCCAAAAAACAAACCAAACCAAACTAAATCAACCAACTAATCAACAGTCGCAACAGCAGCAAAGGTACTAGTCCATCATTTTTGCCACAGCTGTATGAGTTTATCAATTTTGACTCTAGTAATTTTTGTAGACCTTTGAATATCGTCAATTATGCCTTTCTGACAGTTACCTAAAAGTCATCATCAGTTGGTACAAATGGATTTTTCATGGTGAGCATATGAGATGGCGAAGTCTTGACAATCATGCATCACACGCTGCTGAAAAGTTTACATTTTAGCTCACTTCAGGTTTCTCTAACAATGTCCATTGTTCCAACAAGAACTGTTATTACATATTCAAGCTATCTTCACCGATATCTGGAGATGTGCATGTGTAATAAATATTTTTAGCAGACAAAGTGTGAGATGCATCAATGTTTTTTAATGATGCATTTGAATTGAGCAACAACCAGAATCAACAAACCAAGAAGTGAAATTATTCACATCTCTAAGGCAAAAGTACAGTGTATAATCAAAATCTGCCAGAAGATTTTTCAATCCTTAAATTTGCAAAAATTTTTTCCAACAATACTGATTCAGTGGACATAATCACCAGAATGGACTGGAACAGACCAGAACAGATATAACCAGAAGGTTAAAATCAATTTGATACATCTTTGAAGTAGCTATTTTCACCTTGGTTTAGTTAGCTGTACACCCATTATTGTCTTCCCTTTGATGTAATTTCTTACTGAACCTGAGAAAATAATGTCACACATAAAAAAAGATGCACACTTCTACTCATTATTGTTGTTATTAAACTTCTCCATTCCAGTCTCATAAGTGTCAACTTGTACACTTTACCCGTAATTTGTACGATTTTTTCCTTTTTCATCAGTGTACAGCCGTACAACCGTTTTCTATGTTTTTTTCGTACAAAATTTTAAATTTTTTTTTTTAAAATTTCTTTCGTTTTGTGTGTATCTGGGACTCGGGGCATAATTTCTTTTTAGAACGAGAATTCAACAAGATCAGGGTGGCCTGAAATAACCAATAAAATCATATTAAAAACAGCACTTTTCCTTAGCTAATGAAATGAGTTTCATTTATGGTTCAACTCCTGTGTGTGAAGACAGTGTCGTTTATCGCTCTGAAATTTTTACGCTCACTCATATTTCTAATATTGACTAACTACCTGTGTGGTAAGTATGTTTTCTTATTTCATACATTATTATTTTATTATTTATACTTATTACTATCAAATGCATACAGTTTACATCAATTTTCATACTTTGCATAGTGTGGCAGTCATGCTGGTGTAACCGCAATTCGTCCGACTTTTCTGTGCGGAGATAAAGTCTATTTATTAAAATTTTTAACAATATACTAATTAAAAATAAATAGTCTGCTGAATTTAGCACCGGCATTTTATCGTGCTGTCATAGTTTTGAATTAAGTTTGTCAGATACGTAACGAAAACAGAAGATGCATTGCCATACTGGCGGAAGTAGTACCACAGGAGTCTGACGTTTTATCAATAAAGTATGACGAAATTTCTGACAACATGAAATCACCTTATCAGTATTTGTGTTCATTGATAATATCGATAAGGTGATTTCATGTTGTCATAAATTTTGTCATACTTTATTGATAAAACATCAGACGCCTGTGGTAGTACAGATAACGAGAAACATCGTTCTCGTGGCTCAAAAATATGTAACACTGCCAATTTATATCAAGTCTGTGACCAAAATCGGCACACCATATAGCAAATTCATGACTTTTCAAACACCAGATACACATTTTTAATAGAAACGATCAACAGCTTATGAGGTATAAACTTCTGGACTGCTACTTTGTCAATTTTTTTTATTTCTAGATTTCTATTTTTGGATAGCTCCTGGCGTCCTATATCACATGTCAAATCTAAATTTTATAATTTTTTTCTTTCATCTAGTTGAAATATTCCATCCATCAAATGACCGAGACTAACTCAAAGAAACGCAATCTTGAGGACACTGACGGAGGTCGTGGCAAGTTTCAGACTGATTGGATTAAAGTCTTTCCTAGTATTGTAGATATATCCAAGTTAGGATCTTCCCATGCTTTTTGTAAAATAAGCAGTAAAGACATTAAAGTGGTGGCGTTGGGCATACATGATCTGGAGGAACACTTCAGGACAAAACTGCATGAAAGAAATTTTGAAATGAAGAAGGGAGCATCCATCAAAAGCTTCTTTGCTCAGCCAAAGCAGGAAGATAAAAGATCGAAGAAACAACAGACTTTTTCGGAAGAAATTAACTTCATTTTGACAGATCGTCAAGTGGTAATTACTCAAATCGGCACAGCAAACAACTTTAATTTTCCTATCGAACTACACCGGAAATCACGTGAGATCTACTGTTAGGGGAACTTACTCTTGTTATACAAAATGAAGACAAATATAAACGAAACCAAATTAGTACTTACCTTGTACATTAGACTGAAGAAATAACAGACTTCTTCGGAAGAAATTAACTTCATTTTGACAGATCATCAATTGGTAATTACTCAAAGCGGCGCAGCTGACCATTAGAATTTTCCAATGGAACTACACCGGAAATCACGTGATATCTACTGTTAGGGAACTTACTCTTGTTATATGAAATGAAACCATTTATCGATAGTAATTTTATCATGTTTTATTTAATTGGTGCTCGGTGCTCTATGAAATTTGAAGTAATCAATTTCTTTAACTCCATTGTCAGAAATTCCATGACTTTTCCAAAACTTTGCAAGGTTTTGACAAATTCCATTACTTTTCAAGGCCCTTGAAATTTATGTTTTAAATTCCAAAACTTTTCCAGGAATCCATGACCTGCAGGAACCCTACCATTAAGCATTTCTGAGACCTTTGGTAACAAATGTGTAGCCTTCAAATTCCATCCATGTAGACAAGATACAAAGCAACAGAGAAGCTTTGCATAAAAGTTGTTATAAAATGATCAGTAAAGCATTTAAATAATATGAGGAACAAGTCTGGATTGTATCCTTTATGTTGATCTTGATATCAGTGGCAGAACGTGCCAACAAGATAAAATAATTAACATGGGTCTGCAATTTCAAACAACGCGAGTTTGTATCTTGTGTTCATTTGCAGAAGGCTAGTAGTGGGAGTATTCAATAATATTTTGGGGTTTTGCTTTAAAATTTGACATAAATGAGTGCATATGCCTGTGCCAGCTGCCTTGTATGAATTCTCAACTGAAAGAATAAAAATGCAAGCAAGTAATAATTATTCATAACTACTGAAGATTAGTGTACCTTCTATAAAACAAGTATCATTTTGTATCAATTCTTCATCTCTTGTATTTATATGGCAAAAGTATCAATGCACTGAAATATAAAGTAATCGTTTAACCCCCACTACTGACATCCATAAACTGTATACAGTTGTTTATATCAAGCCATCGACACGTAGATTACTAATGCTGACCTATGCAATTTTACAGATCAGACATAGGCAACCATCCTGAAAGAACATGTGATGGCTGACATTTCATAATTCCATTTGGCAATTGGCAGAAAATATGTGGCAGAGGTGGATCCAACATGAGATGAAAGAAATATGTTGTAAATATTAATGAACTGCTTCAAAATAATATTGACGGTAAATTCTCAACCTCATTCTCTATGACATCGCCTCATATTAATCGCATATTTGTTCATGTTGTCAAAAACTTGGTAACAATTTCAGAATCTTGGATTTCATAAGGCATGAACCAGTATCATACCATAGGGGCTCGTATCGTTACTAACAATTTACTCATCGGTAATACATATACTATACAAAATTACAAGGTAGGCCACTTCTCTCCGTTCTCGCACGACCTATTTAGGAATCAACACCGATATTTCAAGCTGATCTCCAAGTAGCGTAATAACTTTGGTACCAATGTTTAGCTCACACATTCAACTCAAAATCTGATTTACTGCACCTTTAAGGAATGACAGATCATTTTCCATGGCCATGATCTTGCCAGAGTAATATGCAAGTGCAACAATCTGAATGAAATACTGCCTTCTAATTGGTCAACCACAAATGATGTATTATACCTAGAGAGAAACTGCTTTTCAGTTGACCATGAAGGGGGCAGTATTCCTTCTAGTGTGTTGCACTTGCATATTAAATATAGGTGTCAAAACTTTAGGCAAAGTCAACCAGGTACCCGATGATTCTAATGATCAGTTACCCAATCAAAGGGAAATTATATTAAATTGTAAACCTGTGTGTGTCTGCATGTGTGTGTGTGATTTGGATTTTTAACGTAGCTCTAACAATTTTTCAGTCATATCGCTATGATGTCTGCAGTGTGGCAGTTCATAGTGATGTCTAGCACTGGGACATCATGCTGCAGATACGTAGCATGATGTCCCACCCAGTCACATTATCCTGACACCAAGCCGACAGTCCAAAAACTGACTTCTTAATGGTGTGCACCTAGCGAGGCAGCTGTTAGTACCATTTTTATAAGTCCTTGGTATAGCTTGGCAAGGGTTTGAACCCACAACCTCCCACATCCGAGCAACCACTAGGCCACCAATCGTGAACCTAAACTCTTTAAGTTCATACATGCCAACCCACTACCACCACCCTCGTGGTATAAGCATAGTTATTACTAATATAAGTGGCAAAAAGCACAATCTGAACATAAAAGAGTGATCTATATATTATACACCATAATTACAGAAAACCGTTAAGAAAAACTTACATTTATTTCTGCTACTTATTCTTTTCACAAATCGGCTAAATCCATGTGGATTAGTACAAGATTATACAGACAGAAAACAAAATGATAAATTATTTTTACGCACAACATTCACTTTAATTTGTCTACATATACGTTTAACTTTTGCTCAAAGGTCATAATGTCAAGTCCACAAATTCTGAATGCTTTGTTATATTACTGTAGAATTTCTTTTTCAAAATTTGTAAAGTGATATTGATTTGTCCTTTCCTGATGCAACATGTTCTTCAGTTTAACAAAATCCCTCTCCTCTAACATTTTTCAGTCGTAAACATCCACAAGTCACATCGTTAAACCCCGTTTCTCTTGATAATATTTGGCGCCATGTTTTTCAATATAGACTGGTCCGCTACATAAGTGTGTATTAAACTACAATTAATCTATGTGAAAAGGTTTCAAATTCAAGAAACCCATCTATTTTCTTCAAAACATGTATGCGCAGTTACTATCACTATAAACAGAACATAAGGAAACAGGTCGAGTACAAAGCTAAAGGGAACAGGTCAAAACATACCCAAACCGAAACGTACCCAAGTCAAAATGTACCCAAACTGAAATGTGCCCAAACCGAAACATAGCCAAGTTAAAAAGTACCCAGACCAAAACGTACCCAAATTAAAAATAACTCGCACTCACTTTAAATAACGACATAATATTAGTGTATTGTGTTTCATATGACAGTGACCGGCCTGATAAGCAATGGAAATTGGCAGACGCAATGGAACTATCTTAACTTATGATCTGAGCTCCAACGCACATTAAGAAATACACGTTTAAGTTAAGAAGTATTGTTTCAATATATTTATGATGTGTTTTCCTGTGGAGAAAATTCTATCAACTGATCTGAACCATGCTTGATGACTGCTTCAATAGCGTCTTTATTTGTGTTGCATTCCATTCTCCATTTTGTACTTTGTATTTTAGTCATACCAGCTTGAATCATCAGTGATACATTACTTATCTTTGTTAAATACTATTGATTTTAAGTAGTATGTAAAATACTGAGCTGCATTAAAATCTGTATTTCTACAAACTTTTAGATTAATCAGATCAGGAGAACTTGAAACTTTAAACACCTGCAACCCATCCAAAACCAATGTAACTTTCGGCAGAGATGCTAATTATCATAAAAACGTTATCTGGCCGACAATTTTCTTGCATTATATCCTCTTGCATTGGTTTGCATGGAAGCCCTATAAAATGTAATTATTACATTAATCAGACTTTATCGCGCAAGGACAAAAAAAAAATGGAAATATGTGCTGACTCACAGATAAAAAATTTTTTTATCTAAATCCAGTTAAATTTATGGTGCTTCTGTTCTTGGTATTTTCGGCATTTTTTTAAATTGTGAACAGTTAATTGTCACAGTAACCAAGTGTTACTGATGATTCAAGCTGGTATAACTTAAATACGCAATGGAAATTATGGAATGCAATGGAAATAAAATAAAATACGAAATGGAAAAATGAAACGCATCGCAAATAAATATGGAATGGAAATTATTTTGTGTTTTTATTTTTTTAATTAAAAAAAGTCAAAAGAAAGCTTTAAGTCATCAGAAGTATATATATATGTTTCTATTGCGAAATAGAAAATGGAATTAATTTTCAAAACTGACCCTTATAATTGCATGAAACGTGTGCATTTGAGTACTGGTTAAAACACATGAAGCAGTCATCAAGGATGGTTCAGATCAGTTTGTAGAATTTTCTCCACGGGAAAACACAACATAAATATATTCAAGCAATACTTCTTAACTAAAACATGTATTTCTTAATGTGCTTTGAAGCTAGATTATAAGATAAGATAGTTCCATTCCGTCTGCTGATTTCCATTGCTCATCAGGCCAGTCACTGTCAGTAAAAACAATACACTAAAATTATGTCATTATTCAATGCAAGTGAGTGTCATGTTTTAATTTGGGCATGTTTTGACTTGGGTACGTTTTGACATGGGTATGTTTCAGTCTGGGTATGTCTTGACTTGGGTACGTTTTGACTTATGTACTTTTCAGTTTGGGTACTTTACTTGGTTACGTTTCAGTTTGGGTATGTTTTGACTGTAAACCCATAGCCAAATGGCTGCACGCATCAACAATATGAAGATCAGTAGACGGAGGTCTACGATGGATCAATGTCACGTGACAAGAGCCTCGAAATGAATAATTATTTTGTGTCTCACTCGCTCCTGACGTCGCCAGATATAATCTTTGATCTGAATTCGGAAATATGTAATTTTTTTTTCTTTTTCTAAAACATGAACTGAATGGGTACCCCAAAAGCTAATTTTATTACCCGGTTAATTATGAATGAGCGGGTACCCAAGTACCCATTGACACCTTTAATATTAAGTGGATACAATCTTGGCTATGTCAAGCACAAGTGTGGGAAAATAGTCTTGGATCTAATTTTTATTCAACTTTTGCTTCTTTCCAGTAGTTGAACAAATATAAAATGCCACATTTTTACTTTCTTGAGGGAATTAAGCCTCGTTTTGAAATACGATATTTTTTAACACTCAAGGAAGCAATTGAATATAGGAGATTTAATGCACTTAGCTCTAAGAGAACTTTTGACATTATTTGATTATTCAGATTTCTGAAAATATTACCTATGATAGTGTGACTGTTGACAACTGAAACTTGCTAGCCCATTAGACTATTACCATTATGAAAGTTACTAGTCGAAAGGAAATTTACAAGCCTTAGGTTAGCAGACTACCACTAATTTCGAACCCTGATAAGTTGTACAGACCCAAGCTACTACTTGTTTTATATACCATTCATTAGTCAACGTTGCTGTAAAAAATTTGTCAGTTTAACTTTTAAAACGTTTATGAAAATTTAAGTTTTCATTAAAATTTAGTTTTCTAAATTTAAATGTTCATTTAAATTTACATTAAAACTTAATTTAACGATATTTTAAAACTTTCAAACATATTTTCACATAAAACTGTCTTGTATAACAATTCAGTTTTTATGCATTGAAAAATTCCTATTAGGGAAGATGTAGCAAATTTAGTTTCGGTTTCTCAAAAGCACTGTGACTTGGCCTAAAAGCTGCACTCTGTACAACACCAGCACTACACACTTTCCGACAGCTGTTGCACACCTTGTTTGTTATGAAATTCATAAAGATATTGTGTATAAAGTTGCAATAGGTGTGACATGCAAATATAAAAGTTTGACTAAAATTGTCAATAAATAATAATTTGGGTCCCGTTTATTACTTCTGGTTCAGTACCTACAAATGTAGTCCCAGTCTATATTTAGAACATTTTTTTTCCTCTGATTTTGGTGGTGATACAAGAGTTAGACATTCTTGGTATTGATTTAAAGGTACAGTAGTTGTTTATTCTTTTGAATTTGAGCTTATGGTGTGGCTGTCTGTGTGTAATTTTGGCAACAGTGCACAGTGAGTAATAAGTCATTTGCAATGATCCGGAAGTGAAATCTGTGATCCATTACACATTGCTTTGTTTACAGTCCAGCCTGTCACAGATATGCCACATAACCTATGACATGAACTTCACTATGAATTCATCTTTGATGATATTTTAGATACACATATGATATTATGATTTGGACACAGTGGAAAGTTCAGTACCGAGTAACAAATGTAGAGACTATACAGGAAAATAATTGTGACCCGAGTCTGCTTATCAGTCACACTAAAGTGTATGACAGTGTGGTCACGTATGCACATTTATTCAGACTGAAAAATATTGGTTGTTTAAAATTTAACACTCAAATAATTTAACCAATGTCTGTTCAGTCCCAGCTGTTGAATGCTCTGTGCCTTAAGAAACTTACAGACAAAAATTATTGATTGCCATGGACTTTTGCTATGGTCGTCAGGTGCCAAACTGGGTCAAGAAAATATAGAGTGTACAGCTTGGTCTTAAATGCCTGTACGACCCCTATATTACTACAAGTTATTAACTAATCATCTAGCATAATTAGAGACACTTCCAGGCATTACTTTAGTCCATCACTTTGCTCTGACTGGCTGATTGTCACAATAATGAAATGATGTAAATAAATTGGTGTATCTGATGTATGGAGTTTGCAAAAATAGACAAGGAGAAAAAAAATCTTGCTTCATTACGGGTTCTTGGAACTTAAAAACTGAATCAGTAATTGCACTGGAAACTGTGGGCAATACAAAAAGACTTCAGAGAAAAAATCAGCTATGCAGATATCGCTAGAAGAGTCGACCACAGGTAAGATCATGGAAAGTTTAAATTGGAATATGTTTGACCAGCTCGTTAATTTGTTTAGAAATGCACGTGCAATCATAAAGAACAGAAAAACTTTTACTGACTTTGTATGGATGTGTCAGCTCGATGAGATGAAAGGGATTTGATTATGACACTTACAAGAATGAAAAACAGACTGTGATATTTAGTCATTAAATGGCTGAAAGTTAAAGGCAGATATTTATGAAAAGTGTGAATGAAGCAAGGTTTATTTCAGGCAGTTTAACTCAGGTAGAAGAAATCGTGTATAAAGCTGTCAATGGGTACACAAGTACCTGCCCATTCATAATTACCCAGGTAACAAAACGAGCTATAGGGTTCCCATTTAATTCATGTACAAAAAAAAAATTCACATCAGGAGCAACCATATCTGCCAGCCTACAAGTCAATATATTTTGACAGGAAGAGGTAAGTCAAAATAAAAAAAAATTTCTTCAAAGGATGAAAACTAATGTGTAATAAATTGATTATCATTTTGGGGAAGAGATCATGTATGAAACAATAGAGCCAACAATGAGAAGGATTTTAACTATTTACAATGATCTCTCTATTCCCAATAAATATGATTACCCTTCATCTGTAAGTACATGTAGTTAGGAGGCACTTCTTTTGATCTTTGCTCAAGCTATTTGTTAGTTTGAATGGCTCTGACACTGAGGTGTCAGTGAGATTAAAGAATGTGTCACTGACTGAAAAAATTACATGAGTAAGCAATTGGCATTTCGTATTAGTTAATCATTACACATTCCTTTTTCAAATGAAAAACGGGTAAAACATCAAAAGTGTGGCATATGCTAAGCAAGTGGATGAAAATAGCACTCAATGCAACCTGTGTGAAATTACATTGTCCACCAAAGGTGGTGATACAAGTAATGTGTGACACCATCTAGTCAGAATTCATAACATAGAAATGGACAACGCTAGTAGCAAGGGTAACAGCACACAAAGTATTGCATCTATTTTTGGGCAACCAGAACCAAAATTATCTAAACCGAGAGAAATGGAAATTGACTGGAAAATCGCTAAATTTGTAGCACAGGACTGAAGGCCAATCAGCATATTGGATGGTAAGGGATTTCGCAGTCCGATAAAATTTTCAGAGCCTGATTGTGAAGTTAAATGTTGAGCAACAGCTATAGCACTGATTAAAGAACATTATGTGCAAAGGAACGCCGAGTATTGTCATTCACAACTGATATATGGACATCTATACAGAATATCACATATACGTGCTCAACAGTTCATTGGATAAACCCAGACAGGCAGCTGGAATCAACTGTTTCACAGATAAGAAAAGTGCCCCAGCGACACACAGGTGAAAAGAGTCTCGACTTGGAGGCTGCTGCTAATGAATGTCAATACAAGTTCAGAAAATTGCTCCAACGGTACATGATAATGGTTCAAACATAAACTTGGTCATAAATTTTTTGGTTTGGCCAGATCAGCGTTGCTTCACGCACATGCTGCAATTGGCAGTCAAATGCTGGTCTTAAAGTAAGGGCCAATGAAAAGATGCTTGGCACCACCAGGCGACTGGCTGTTTACTTTATACATAGTACAGCTGCAGCACAGGCATTGCATGATAAGCAAGCAACGTGAAGAAATGGAGACACATAGAAAGCGTCAGAAGTGATAACAGATTGTTCAACAAGATGGAACTCATCGCTGGATATGTTGGAATGGATTGTTAAACTGCGCTGGGCCATTGGGGCAGCACTGTCTGATCCGACTCGCACAGTCCACAGTTAGGCATTAACTCTGGGAATGACTGATGACATCCAGTTTCTTACCTACGCTGTCATACCTATTTTTGAAACCATTTCAGCTGGTAACAAGCATGTCAACTGGACAGGCATATCCTTCACTTCCATCTGTCTATCCACAGCTGTACATCATTTTAAGAAACATTACAGCTTCCAAATCAGATGAATATGTTGCATTAAGGAATGCAGAACAATAATACCCTATTTACTGTATATGTTGAGATACTGTATTTCGTGGGACACCATAAATTAATTTTTAAAATAATTTTTGTGCACCATATGTTTGGGACACATCGGGGTTTTTCTTCAAGTTTTAAGTTGTGGGACACCTTTCATATCACACAAAATTTACATTGAAGAATGCACTTCAACTTAAATTTTATTTTTAAAAAATATCAAATTGTGTATATGAGATAAAACTCTTTAATCCACTGCAGCATCATCTCATCAACCCAACCCTTCTCCTGCACACATAAAGATCCACTCTTTCAGTGATAAATATTTTTGTTTGCTTTCTAATGCCGTTAAAAATCATCATTGGAGGAAACAAATCTCCAAAAGCGGAAACAGCAAGGCCTAAAGTCAGATTTTTGAAAACAAATCTGCACCAGTCATGCTAATTCTCATACTTTTAACCCCCATTTTATCAACAGTCCATCCAGGAATGTGATCCAAGTACAATGGAATCATCTTCTCTTCTGGCCTTCACAAATTCATCAAATGATTTTATTTTCTCCAAATCTTCTGGGCAATGATGGGTCATCAATATTCATGCACAAAGGACTATATAGTATCACTTTAAAAACTGCTCCATTGTTTAAACTTATTTTCAAAATTTCCATGAATACTGGTGAAAAGGAACCAAAGTTAGCTTCCCTATGTTGGCTGACTTTGTATAATTATGATAATAATAATTGGCACACTTAAAAGATTCCAAAGTCAGCTTCCAAGGTCGGCTTGCTTTGTAATAAAATAGCCTTTGTATTTGACATCCTTTATAAAAAAAATCGACACACTTAAAAGTATCTGAAGTCGGCTTCTGAGGTCAGCTTTGCAATAAAAATAACCTTTGCATTTGATATCCTCTTGGTAAATTCACACAATGAGTTTACTGCTCGCTGCCGGTTGCGTTTATTCACTACCTGGGCTTCTGTTTGCTTGGCATCTGCAGTAATACAAACATTGATGTCTGTGGGTAAAGAGTATACACAGCAATAACTTAATAATACCTTTTGTAACCCATGCCAGCAATTGACCTATCACCACTTGTCAATCACGCTGGATCAATTAATCAATCAGCGAGCGTAAATTAGACACACCTCCAGGCATTGTTTCAGTCCACCATTTTCCTCCGACAAGCTGCTTGTAGCAACAATGGGTTGATTATGATAAGTATTTACAAATGTTGCAATGATTTGTTGATTTCTCGATTGATAACGGTGAAAAGAAGTCTTGCAATTCTGACAGTCAATATCCGGATCATCTAAATGGAGAAATTTGATGTATTCCTTTCCCGAAACATAGGCGAAACTTCGATGGATAACAACTTGTCGCGTGTACGATCAGCTGAATAAAGACACAATTGATGGCAATTACAACGTGTTTGTTTGCATAAAAGTATGTCCCGTTGATAGCTTTAAAAAAAAAATAAATTTGAAATTGAAAAATATATATGTAAAAATTAACATTTCAAGAATATAGGTGGAGAACCCCCTAACTTTCGGGATTTGATATATATTATTTGTTCTTGTTTAGGAAGCACTGAACCCAAGGCTGCATTATTTTAAAGTTTGAAAATTTACACTTTAATGTTGGCTTGTCCCAAAATTAATGATTTATCGTCTCGATCTTTCAGACACTAGAGTGACGCTTTACTTTCTCATTGGTTTGAAGGAGGGATGGGGATACAAAAATGTAATTAGCAATAAAGAAATACAAAATAAAAGTTTCAAATAATTATCTTCCGATATATTAATCATGCATTTACATGTTTGCATCAACAGACATCATTGATCAAAATTCCGTCTGACGAACATAGCAGACCTTAAAATTATTATGTACAACGGTATACTTCTAAATAGTAATTATTTACGATTTTGTTATTAATTTTTAATTCATATACTTCCAATGCAGCATAAACATAAGTCAGATTAAATTAACAAGGATAACATTATCTGCTAAATACATCAGCATCTTTTGGAGCAAGTTTCCTTTCATATGAATAAGTTCTTAAACAGCTTTACAATTGATTGTTATTATTTACTGAAATAAAACACTTAGGTTATTAATGTACGAACTTGAACTACATATATAAATATTGTCTACTGCAGTATAATTAATGCAACTTTGTAATTTTATATTTTTAAGAATAATACAAATCACATTAAATAAACATATCACTTAAACTGAAACATATTTCTTTGCCAAATAGTGCATGTTTGTTGGAGGTTAAGTCACGTGATTTGGTAGGCGGAGCGATCTGTCGTCTGGCGTAAGATCAATTGTCATTTGCACTCAAGTAAATGTTTTTTCAAATAATGGTTTTTATTTGCAAGACACTGCCATATAGTTAACATGAATATAATACAATCTTGGTTATTTTGCACCTAACATTGTGTCATGCGTGAATGGCAGATGCCTTCAAACAATCGGCTGATTATCTCCCTATCGTTTGCAATTTTGTTGGATCCAGTTTTCAGTTGGATGACATATTCAAACCCCTAAGTAAAACCAAACACAATTTGTTTCTCTATGTTTATGTCAATGAACAATCTGTAGTGTGTTATTTTACATAAGCAGTACACACTACAGTATGGATGCCTATGGTATGCTACATATATGGAGTTCATGGATATATTTTTTCTTTAATGCTCATGATGATAAAAAAAGAGGAATAAATGATAATAATCAAGGCTAGTTTCTTTCATTTTATTATCAAATAAGCATTTTTTGCTTATCTTTACTGCAATGTGCAGAGGGGAGACACAAATTCAAAAAATATTTATTTTGTTCTCAAGTCTTGGGACATATGACGTAGGTGAAAGAAGTTTCACCATAAGTTCTGGGACAGAAACAAAATCATTTCGTCATGTCCCCATACATACGGTAAATATGGTAACTGCAGAATTACAATGCTGTTTTTACCCAGAAGGACCCAACTGAGTGAATGCATCAATGTCAGATGTATTTGATCCTCATTATAAGCTTCTTAAATTTTATGAGGCATCGTCTCAAAAAGGAAA
The DNA here is from genome assembly GCA_016617855.1 of Megalonaias nervosa. Taxonomy (NCBI): domain Eukaryota; kingdom Metazoa; phylum Mollusca; class Bivalvia; order Unionida; family Unionidae; genus Megalonaias; species Megalonaias nervosa. The sequence goes on along the minus strand of JAECUM010032997.1, from coordinate 985 downwards.
TGTATGCTGCCATCAAATCCAAGTCGGAGACAATCATGGGTAAAGTAACCAGCAAAGAATCTAAGGCATCCGAACCTGAACTACAGCCAAAGAAAGTGAGAGAAGATATGGACTACAGTGGTGGAAATATATTTTAGGATATTGCCACTTCAATTACTGCAAATGAACCAACTCCTAATTCTAACGAATTCACAACCTACCTGTCAGCAATGCCACTATCAGTGAATTCTGACATACTGCAATATGGGCGCAATAACAGTAAGCGTTATCCTAAACTCTCCACGCTTGAGCGAAAATATTTGTGCATTCCAGCGACATCCATACCATTAGAAAGTGCATCTTCATCAGCTGTGCACATACTTAGGAGAAAAACCTGTCTGGCACCAGAAACTGTGGATATTAGGGGTGACATGATTCATCAAAATATCGATGCATCAATACTTTTGCTGGAATGATACACATATCAATACAAGAGAAGGAGAATCGATACTTACCATATATAAGTTATTTTAGTTGTCAGCAGTTATGAATAATTATTATTAGTTCACCTTCTTATTCTTTAAATAGAGAATTCATCTGAAACAGCATTTGCAGTCCTAGGCACTCAATTTTATTAGTAAAAACAAAAAGGGCTATTGAAAATACTCACATGCAATCTGCAAATTCAAACAAAGTGACATGGTTCGTAATCTGCCCCCACCCCCAATTCCATGCTATTTATCTTAACACAGCAGCATGTTCAGCATAAAGGATACATTCCAAACGTGTTCCACATGCATAATGAATATAATGAAGTACTTTATTCATCATTTAATAACCAATTTTACACAAAGTTCTAAATTGAATTTGATCTTGTCTACTTTGGTCGATTTGAAAGCTACCCTACCCGTATGTAACACAGTGAAATATGTTCAAATCTTATTGATGGTTACTGCTTGCTCCGGTCGAGGTTAAATAATAACTACCAATCAGGAATCAGTGTAGC
>JAECUM010032995.1:0-22609 GCA_016617855.1 Megalonaias nervosa | reverse complement strand
CTATTAAATCCATAAATACAGAAACAAGCCAAGAAATAACTTTTCCATCAATAAACGCAGCAGCCAAATATTTTGGCACACATCCACAATCGGTACAAAATGTTGCGAATAAGATATACAAATCTGCATTTTCAATAAAATATAATCAGCGGATAATATTTGAATACGTCAGATAACTCTGTACTCTTAATAAATAAATATTTTTTTTATACTGTATATTGTTCGACTCTATCAATTTTGCCAGGGGTACCTTCACTGTCGCTGCTCTCAGTGTCACTCTCAGTGTCATTGACAGAATCAAATAACATAATCTTTCTCAACTGCATTACACGATTGTCCACAATCTTCTTTTCTCGTATTCACGAGATAGTTCGGATCTGATATTTTCGATCGAACGTGCAAGAGGCGCAAACAGTTTTACCTGTTTGTCATTTACCATTGCCAAGGATTCTAACATAGACTGATAAATTAATTTTACGAATTTATAATTGGATGGTAATGTGTATTTATTTTCAAATTTTCGTTGTTTTAATATTTCATAATCGCATAATATTTTCTCAGGATCGAGATTATCAGAGAGATTTATTCCGTCATGTTTTAATTTTTTAATAGCGTAAACAATAGCATTAATATTTTATTGGTTCATTATATAATAATTATTTCTTTAAAATAAAAATAATAATAAGTTTCTGAATAATTCTAAATCGTATTATAAAAAATGTAGTTCCCATAACCCTATGTGAACCCCTAGATTGCCAAACAACATTCTAGCAGGCTCAGAAGGTCAGAGGGGACTGTTTTGAGGATGATTATGATTATATATACAGATGCTTATGATTTATATATACATATGATTATGATTATATATACATATGATTATGATCATATATACATATGATTATGATTATATTTTTTGCAGACGGTACAAACATAAACTTATCCTAATTTATCCTAATGACATATGATTGTATGAACATGAATATATACAAATGGTGATGATTTTGATTTTGATTTTTTGGCACAACATATGATTATATACAGATGTTTATGATTTATATATACAGATGCTTATGATTTATGATTATATACAGATTATATACAGGTTATTTACGGGGTCCCCGAGTGGCCGAGTAGTCTAAAGTGCTGTCCGTTACGGATCACTGCCATCTCACCTCTGTCTGCGTTGGTTCGAGTCTAAGATTCGGCGAATGTGGATATGTGAGAAAGCTTGCCAGTAGCTTCTCGTGGGTCGGTGGTTCTTTCTGCGGATTTCCCGGTTTCTTCCTCCACCATTAATACTGGCCGCCATGTATAGCCTATCGTGTGCTGAAAATGGCGTTAAGCCCCACAACAACAACCACAACAACAACAACAGGTTATTTACAGATGTTTATGATTATATACAGATGCTTATGATTTATGATTATATGCAGATGATTATGATTTATATATACAGATGATTATGATTAATGATTATATACAGATGATTATTATTTATGATTATATACAGATGCTTATGATTTATATATACAGATGATCTTATCCTAACTTATCCTAACGGGGGATTTACCTACGTCCAACAGATTTTATACACTCTCTCCATGATAACCCCATGAGAGTGCAAAAGTACACCCACCATATGGTTACATGGTGAGAGAGTGTATTATGTTTCTGTTGGGTTTCGTACCCCCAATTATAAATAGCATCCATCGCCAAATGCAAGATAATATATCTTTAGCATTTTTGGAGACTCGAACACGCAAGAGTCTGCAGAACTTCGATCTTCGTCCAAACGCCTTACCATCTCGGCCACCGCTCTCTTATGAATATATAGTTACATTTAAGTATATAAACCTATTTGCACTGTCTCACATGTGATTACTCTGGACTTGTATTACTAATAGAATAAAATCAGTTATTGTAGAACTGTAGCGTGAATTTACTTCAATTTTTCAAACATAATTCATAAAATAATCGCATATTACATTTTCTGTATGAGTTATCGTTCGTTAAGGTCAAAATACATGTGCTAGAGCTAAAAATAACTTTACGCACTTGTATATAAACCGACGTGAATTTAAGGTTAAGATGCATCAATATCCCTCTCTGTTACAAATTGATGCTTTACTAACAACTAATTGCTTACAGAGAACAAATAAATCACCAAATAATTAACGAAAAACAAAATATAGTCGTTGTCTATAAATCAAACGTAGTAGTAAGGGAAATAATCGTTTAATTTGCTCTGCAGAGAGAGGGGACAGAGTTATCTCGCTTCATTATATATACAATTGCTTTAATCATAGGAATTGATCATTATTCAGATTTTAGTAAACTGCCCATCAGATAAAGAAATTTATGACCATTTCATTAACAATAGTACCTATTTACCCATCAGATAAAGAAATTTGTAACTATTTCATTAACAATAGTACCTATTTACCCATCAGATAAAGTAATTTCTAACTATTTCATATACTTACCCATCAGATTATAAAAAATCAGATTATTTCAGAATCAGATTATTTTTTTCCCCCTGATTATATCAGAAAATATTTACTCAGACGTTCTATGAGCGTATATACAGATTAATATGCAATGATTCCCCTCTTAAATCCAAAATGTATCCTGTCTGGTCAGTAAGTTTGAAATTTATTCTTGACAATAATGGATTATGTACACGTAGATAAACTGGATTAATTGGCTCAGATACAATTAACCACCCGGGCGGCACTTGAGGACTAAATGAATATAATATATACCTTTGTTGAGCTTGAGTGGATTTTTCAAGATCTACTTGATAACTGCCATCAATTACGTCACATACGAGATTGACCGCGATCGTAGATGTTATATTAACAATACCAGGTGAGATATGGCGGCCTCCACCATGTGGATCATTATTATATTTAAGAATGGTTGGTGTAGGTATTAATTTTTTCCATGAATCACATATTCTTTTAAAATGTTCATCAACAAGATCATTAACTGATTTCTTTAGCTCCTCAGAGTTAAATCCCGGAATTACAAATGTTGGTAGCTGTTCTTCTGTAATTTTATAAAATTTAAGAAATACTGTTTTAAATAAACGTTTATAACTTACACGCTGAATAGGACCGTCTTCATTAACTATGTAAGTATTAAGAAATCTATCTGCCGGTGCGTTTAATGTTTTTTCTCTGTCAACGAAAGCCTTATTTACATATTCTAAGTCTGATGCAACTTGATTCAAATGTTGTATTACTTCAATTATTTGATTGTTTTTTAAGTCATCGTTGTAGGAAGTGCGGATGCTGGAAAATAAATTTCTTAGATCATTCAGTACACGTTCATTTTCAGATTTAATTGGTTTGGATTTTGAGTTAATTTCTTCAACATTAATTGTTGCTATTCTTGTTGTACCTTTACCCTGAACGAAATCTATAAAATGATTATAAGTTTTATAACCACGATAAGCATCCGGAATCTCAATGAACGGATAAGTTTTTCGATATTCTGGAAGTTTTATAAATTTTTCAACATCTATACCGAAATCAGATCGCTGTGGTTCTGGTGGTCCTTGATAAACTAATTCAACTTCAGGCCATCCTAATACTGATCTAATCGAACTTTGATAAATATCTACAGAATAGTCAGGGGAATTTATTTCAATCACCGCCGATAATGTTGGTTCGTAAACAGTAATTGCTATTTTGGATTCTTTTACTGTAATAGATTTAATTCTACGTTGGAGCTCATCATTAATCTGTTCTATTTGATAACTGCCCGTTGGAATAGCAACTACTTGCCAATCAGGAGTTCCATCAGGCTTATTCTTATTAGCGCATACCAGCGAATTATTTGGCTGTAGTCCACCAAATGGTTTTGATCTAATATTTGGCCAGCTATAATAAACTCGCAATTGTGCTAATGCTATTTCCTTTGCTGGAATTGATGTTGGAAAATTGACAATAAACTCAGGATTGGTCGAACTTAATGAGATCATCGTAGTTTTTGACGGAGTTGTATTAGTGACGATCTGTTGAAGTAGCTCTCTTGAGTCAGTCATTATTATTATTGTTATTATTTAATTCGCCTTGGTTATTGTGAGTGACTTTGTCAGCGATTCTGAATGCTTCATCATAGGTCTTCATTATCGTTGCGAACTCCTCATCAGATATTTTACCATCACCGAGGTACAAGGAAATATACGAGGATAATTTAGAATAGGCTGTTGTTGCTGTATGCAATTTTATTATATACTCGTGTAATTTAGTATTTGTACATGCAGATATCTTCTTAGCTATAATACTGAGAATACCTGGGATAGTCGTCGAAGTTGAAACAACAATTGTTACAACTGCAGGCGCTGTCATTGTTATTGTTGATAATAATAATCCGGCCCCAGCAACAATAGCGGAAACTGAGTAAACAATTATATCAATAACAACCATACGTCTGCGATATTTTTTTTACTTTTACTGTATAATCGTCGATTATATATTTTTTAATTCAGTCTGACATTTACACACTTGATTATATCTGTGACGTTGAACGTCGATGTAGGACTGAGGTCCTTGGGTTTGATCCTTTATACAATGACGTTAAGTGACTAGTTGTGGTGTTTCAGCTACAAATTCCAAACACCACCAGTAAGACGTTGCAATTATTGTTTGATCATCTGCTTCCAGTAAAAATATTTCTTCAGCATCTTTATTTAACACTATAGATACAACTCCAGAAAAAGCATCGGTTGAATGACGCCATGGAAATGTTGTAGTATAAATTTTAAACTTTGCAGAGCTAAAGATAGACAGTCTATAAACACCAGTAACTTCTGCGGTATATTTGATAGTGTTATTTTGCTGTGACCATGTTGTTAATCCTGATGCTACTGTATATACGATATTTTTAATTTGTCCGTGTGGAATTTTAATCAGATTAGTTTTTTGAACAATATTAGGTATTCCACTAACAATATCATTGAGTTTCATGTTAACGTCGGCTAGTTTTATGTCAACGTTTGGTTGTTCCCCCAAAAAACTTTAATGGTTTTGTTTATGTTTCGACGAAAATTTAAGAACGTTTCTACATGTCTGGAAAAAGTAGCATTGAGTGTAGTCATTTCGTCATTGATTGTTTTTAGAGGAATTTCCTTATCATCGACGTATTTCTTCGTCGCAGCATCAAAATCAGATTCTGGTGTTCTGAGATTATTAATACTATTATTATTCATATTGAGAAATGCACGCATTATACCGCCGTTGACTAATACGTACTTAGATTTTTGATCGTCGACATATTTCTTTGTTGCAGCGTCCGCAACTTCGGTTGGATTTCCAAGACCTGTAATTTTGTTTCGGTTCATGATAATTTTATCCGTGAATGAATCACCAGCTTTCTTAATATAATCGTTGACTGACGTACCGGAATCTTGTATTTTACCCTGATCAGTAAAAGTAACGATATTATTAACAACCGCATTAGGAACTCGTATGAGTACATCTGGCAGTTGTATATTACTAGTTTTTAATCGTCCTTCTTTATCCTGAAAGCAACTACTTCATTTTGATCAACACTTGTAATATTTAATAAATCGTCAATCTCATTTCTGAGCTGATCGAGAGTTGCGTATTTAGATAAATCAGCTTGCTGCTGAGCTTTACCAAGAGAAGATCTTCCGTAAATATCTACCATTATATTTATTAATATCTGTTTAAATGTGAGAACGTAGTATATTCATGCACAACTTTGTGACGTGGTTCTGTTGATTTTGATACAGCATCAAGTACGTTAAGTACTTCACGACCACATATTGGTGGATCCGTTAATGTTTGTGTTGGTAGCGTTGAATACCATATTGGAGTACTTTGATCGCCGCTAACATACTTTAAGAATTCTTTTGGTGGAGCTAATCCATATGAATCAAAATAAATAATTCCACGTGGATCAATTGCATATCCAACCCAGTGTGTGCATGGTCCAGAGTTTTTATCGAGATTAATAATACCGGTTTCAATATTGTTTGGCTTTTTTGGTAATTGATCACGCATAAAAACACCTCTGAAGTTTTTTATTTTTAATTTTTTAGCAGCATCGAGTAAATCAAAATTGGACATAGGAGATATTAGTAAACTGTCCCTGGTAATCTTAGGCCTTTTCCGTACCATGAATGTGGAGTCCCTGGTAATCTTAGACCGCGACCGTATGCTGGACCTGATAATCTTAGACGACCCGGCTGTGGTAGGTTTGGTGCTCTTAGACGTCTTCCGTGTTATTTTGTCCGTGATCTTTTTTTTTTTTGAGCTTTCTGCGTGCATAATTCCTTGACCCGTTGCTTTCTTTAATGCCATTCCAGCAGCGGTTCCAACAGCTCCTAATGCAGCTACTTTTGCAACAGCTGGGGCTGCAGCGGCTATTAATGCTGGTATAGCTGCGAGAAGTGGAAATATACCACCCGTCTTAGCGATGTCTTTAATGGCACCCGCAGAAAGATTAAGTTTTATACCTTTATTTGATTTTTGGCTTCATTGAAATGCCTGAGCTGACGTTCTGTAAGAGATAATTTATTTGCACCGCTCATCTGTTCTTTCTTTAGCGATATTTTTATTCCACAGTTATCTTTTGATGCTGATTGTAACCTTTTAATCTGACCAGGAGTCAGACTAACACTAACGTGATTATATGACATTATAATATTCATAAACGATCTAATTACGTGTTACATATTTTCAACTGGAGCATCAACAACTCTCATTCGTCCACCAACACCTTCAAGTAACACTGATTTATCGCTGAGGATAACAGCTATTGCTCTGTAATTGGCAACAGCTCCAATATCTCTATTAACATGAGCTCGAAAATGTATATCGACTACAGATTGTCTGGTTAAATCTAAATGTTCGAGCGAAAAGTAATAAATCGGATATAATGTTGTAAAATCCAGTTGTGATATTTGTAAACCAGTATCAATATTTTGATCACGCCCCATGAATGTCATCAGACGGTGATATGCACGTGCTACGTGATTTTGATCGAAATTCAGTAATATATCCTCAGATGGTTCTTGATGTCCATTTATCCTTAAAGAAACTTCAGAAACACCAAGTTTGTCAAATATCATTATGCTTTCATCTTGATCGTTTACTCGTGCAGCATTTTGAAGCGCAATAAATATACGTCGCGGTGCAGAAACACCTTGTTGTGATGCTATTTGCCATGTAAATAAACCATTAATATTACTCTGGATAGCATCTGTGGTCGTTGTCAACCATGATAGCATTGATTTACCACCTTGACTCATAAAAGACAGTAACCGATCTTCTTCAGATATTGTTGGAGTCATCACCGGCATCCACAATGAAAGCTTCGTAAGAATTACTCTACCAGCATCAACTGCACCAGGTCGCCAGATTGCATCATCGTCGGTTGCTTTTGGTGCAAGTACAACTGTATGCTTAGCTTCAAAAATGACTTTTCTGACATTTCTACAGAATCCAAATATATGTGAAAGTGGAATTGCACATGAAAATGCTCTCCTATCACCTTTAAACATTGATTTACGTACTGCAAATCCTAAGTTAAAATTTGCATTCATTGATATTACTGCAGGGGTAGGGTTGTCTCCTGCGGCATTTCTTACATCACCGATGATTACGTTTCTACTTTCTGGAAAATCAGTTGTATCCTTTGCAAACATCATTGACGGGCCAGCCGATCTTGAATAATCGTCGCTGTATCTTGCTAAACCCAATATTGTTGTAGCAACATCAACGTCTTTCTGAATAGATTCAATATTTTTTCCGTCAATCATGTACGTAGCGCTGTCAAATAACGCCATAATACCATTATTAACAAAACCAACAATAACATTAGCTCCATATGCTACTGGTAATGCAGGACTAGCGATATTTAAAATTTCACCTTCTACCTCAATAAACGCCTCAGCGGGTAAAAAATATCTACTTGTATCATGAACTTGAAGTTCAATTCGTCCACACTGATCTGGAATTCGAGCGTCATAAGAATAATATTGATAATCACGCATAGACTCATCCTTGAGTACTGGTGCGTCCATGTCGAATGCGGGATCAGATATACGTTTGAACATATTTATTATAATTATTATCGTCTAAAACGAAGACCACTTCCTGCTATCAGACTAACGGTTATATTTTTTTCTTTTTCTGACATTGGTACATCAGCCAACTCTGCTAGTTTTTGATTAGCAACTTGGTTTATTTTTTTACTAATATTTGCAGGCATTACTTCAGTACTGGGTAATTTTACTGGCGGCTGAGGTTTTCGTCGTATTAATCGTGTTAGTCTATCCTTGATCGCTGAAAATGCTTTACTAGCGAGATTACCAACAGCACCAATACCTTTTTCACGAACAACATCAATAGCTTTCATTCCCAGTTGCTTTGCAATCGGTATTGCTTTTGGGGCTATCCTTCTAAATAGACCCTGAACAACATCACCTAGTCCGTCTCCGTAGGTTGTTTTGTATACTGGTAATCGTTGGTCCACGTTGAGTACTATGTACGATCATTTTATTATAGTAATTGTATTTAATTACGTGCTCAGTCACTGTTGTAGTCATCGACAATTTCATTAATAAGAGACTGATAAACATCAACGTCCATGATACCGCCTGTAAATAACCGTCTGCAAATATCAGCTGCTTCATTAATTATTTCTGGAGAATTATTACCAGCTCGTTTTCCTCCGATGAGTATTTCTAATCGATCAACATCGGCAAGGACATTATTAGGACACGGAGTAAGATTACCTCCAGTAGAAAGACCGCTTCCAGTAGAAGGTTTATCAAAATAATATCCAAAAGAAAGATATTTTTCTTTTTCTTCTTCTTCTTCTTTTTCTCTTTTTTCTCCTTTTTTCTTCTTTTTATCTTTCTTTTTGTTCTTTCTCCCATTCGGTTTCTGTGCTAAGCGGAGCGTCTTGCCGTTCTTCCTCACTTATTGTTCTGACTGGTTGTCGTTGTCGTGGGGATAATTGTTGTTGTGGTAGTGGTGGTAATAGTATTGTGATCGTTGTTGTTGTGCAATATAGTTATTTATCTTATTTTTATAGTCAATAAAATTTGGATCGTTTTTTCGAATTTGATTAGCGTTATAGCGTATACGATATATCCATTTGTGCCAAGTATCCTCATTTACGGGATCATCAGCGAAGTCAGATTTTAAAAATTGTTTTCGATTATAATAATCTCCTACAGCAATCTCAATTAATTTTAAATCTTCGGCTTTTCTAATACGATTAATGGCGTCTTCAGTAAACTTATCAACCAAATTAACCCTGGCTCTTGCTTCTGGTTCTTTTTCTGATTCCGGTATACGATCTTTTATATCACCTATCTCAGCACGAGCTTGGTCAATACCTTCAAGTATTTCTTGTATTGGTTGAGCAGCAGTTATTTCAGCTGGAAGTTCTCGTAGAATCTTTTTTGTTTTTTTAGTTCTTTCTGCTATTTTTCCAGTTGCTTCAGCGGTTTTCTCTAACGTAGGAAGAAGACCTTTAGTGGTTTCTGTAATAGGTTTAAATAATTGTTTTGTATCCTCTTCAAACTCAACATGAGATTCCTGACGCGATTGTAGTTGTTGCTTAACAGAATCACGGACAGGTAAATATTTTTAATTGCCTCTAATCGCTCTCGAGCTAATTTAGCTGAATGTGGTTCTCCAATATTCATTATTGATAATATTATTTATACTGGATGTTTAATTTATAGCAGCAGGGAGGGTGAAAAACAACCAAAATTAATTGACCCGGCGAGTAAACTAAACACACTATAACATAAAAACAAAAAGTCAAAAATAAAATAACAAAAATAACTAACCCAAACGATTTATTATTTGTTTTCAACCGTATCTGGAAATAATATCGGTTAGAGGTTTTGGTTTATAATTATTGACATTATTTTTTTTCAGCCATTCGTAGGAACCTTATGTTTTTGTTCACGGATTCGAGCAAAAACGTTGTAGGGTTCACCCTCCCTGCTGCTGGATATTTTGAGGTAAATGTGTTTAGTAATTTGAGATAGGACTAATTCTTCGCATTGGCTGTTTGGATCATGTTTAGGTATTGTATTGCGTGAAGTTATAATATTCGGCTTAAAAAGATTTACTGGTGAACTATATAAATGTGAAACAAGACAAAAAAGAAATATAAGTGTGAAATTATAGTTCGTGGTATGTGTTAGTTGTATGATTAGAGTAATATGTCTGCATTATTTGCTCGTTTAAGAATCTTTCAGATGACAACCACAGCTATATTGAGTTCCTTGAAACTGGCAGAAAACACGGACTATCAAGTCACGCTCACGCTTAGCATGAGATCCCTTGCTTGTAACAATATATAAAAAAAATGTTTGGAAAAAAGCTTCCACGTTCATCTATTGAATGACAAGATTATTTATGAATGCTTTTCTTAAAAATGTATTCAGCAATTCGTTTTCCAAGAATGAAGTGTTAATATAAATTATCACCATGGGCATACAGGTTTTACTGACAATTAATTTTTCTTATTTTAACCTAGACTCCCATAAATTATCTAACTGATTAAATGTAAATGTGTCTTATTTCAACCTGGACTCCCATAAATTATCTAACTGATTAAATGTAAATGTGTCTTATTTCAACCTAGACTCCCATAAATAATCTAACTGATTAAATGTAAATATGCATGTGCTATTACATTGCCACTTATGAACTGGGGAAAGGATTGGAATAACTACCTTTACAATTTCTTTTACACTAACGCTTGATGGTTGGCTAATTATAAACCGCAGTAGCTCTCTTCAACAGCATGTTGAAGGCTACGACAAGAGCAGAGTTTAATGTTGCTTAATGAATTATTTTGATGAAGTTTCTCGTTTTAGTCTAGATTAGTCTAGATTAGTCTTTTGGTGAATGTTGTTAAATTTATTATATGAAAAAGATAAAATCTAGAGATGTAGAAAATTTGATTTGGCCTTTGTAAAGATAGTCTTAACAATTGTATCTGGTTAAAGTCTATTTGCTATTAGGAAGTAGACGGTGAACTGACCAAGTGAAACGGAATAATTAATTCTTTAGTTTTCTTTATCCCTGTTTTATTATACACTTGTGTGTGGAATATACAAAATTATTGGTGAAATGTTTTCCATATTTAGTTATTTCTATATTTTCAAATGAGAAAAACCTTGTATTTTATTAGATTTTTACTCATGTCATGTGCCATTTTATTTTTTGTGCCATCATACGTTATACCTACAGCAAGAAAAAAGAGTACTATGTGAGCTAGAGCAAATAAATCGTAACTGCATTACTTCTGGACATAGAAATTAAATTTTATTGAAGAAATCTGCTTCGACCCCTCTAAGCAGTGGTTGTCTCTTTACTACATTGACAAGAATGAGAAAGCTCCTATGATACATTACTGGATCAAACTTGCTTAATGGTCAGGTAGAGTAAAATAAGGTACAAAATGTCAAATGTAATTTGCTGCAAGAAATTAGGTCGTCATAATCCTAACGCTGTCCTAAGACGCTGATATTGGTATGACCAACCAATGAAAGTGAAATGAATTTAGGACAAGGGGTGGGAGTTGTATCTTTGAAGCTTCGATCCAGGTGTAAGACTGGTATATAATAAAAAGAAAATTTTATTTTTCGGCGAAACTAAATGATATAGTTCATGTTGTGGTACAAAAGCAAGGATATATGTTACCTCATGGCTTTGGCACTCGTTCAAATGTCACGGTTTTTGTACCACATGATGAAATAGAACCGGTATTTAGGCAGGGAAAGAACTATAGACAGACGAAACAACTTCCTAAAATACCTGATGTATGCAATGACAGAACCAGCTTAAATGGTGAATGGTCAACAGAGCTTATAATGTTTCTTTTTTTTTTTTTTTCAATTACTATTTGTCTGTGGATAAAATCTATGAAAACTTAAAACTGAAATCATTTATAGTATTGGGTTATATGTTGACAAAGTCGTAGTTGTATTGAGTTGTATTGATTTCCACTGTATCATTATTGTATTGAGTTGTATTGATTTCCACTGTATCATTGTTGTATTGAGTTGTATTGATTTCCACTGCATCATTGTTGTATTGAGTTGTATTGATTTCCACTGTATCATTGTTGTATTGAGTTGTATTGATTTCCACTGTATCATTGTTGTATTGAGTTATATTAATTTCCACTGTCTCTACCGACTTGCTTTGTACAGGTTTTGTTATCCCATCAGCTTTAAAAAAAGAACAAGCTTTACGTTTCAACTAAATGAACCAAATCTCTAAACCTGCTATATAACTACTTACCAGGGTATACATTTCGTTTTAGTTTTTTTCCATTATTTATCGTTTAGTGTCGTGCAACGTGCGATGTTTATGGGTCTTCTTTCTTTCTTTAAACAGTTAGCTTTGTCTATGTCAAAATTCCTACGAACTTTTTCCAAATTGTACGCCAAGTTCAACTCTGAAACGATCTTTCAAATGTTAGATTAGTTTTTGTTTTCTGTATTGTTAACATTTCGTTTGCTTTATAGTAATATGATAGGTTAACTAAGTGTCAGTCTTACTCGGACGAAAATGTTAATTGTACATCATGCAGCCAAAACAATGTATGCCCAATGTACAATATTTCAATAATATTTTGAATAACTTGAGATTTTATTTTATAATCGAAACAAATCGATACAAAGCAGTAATAAAATATGAAATATAAAAATGAAATTAACAAAATTTAGGTTACTGCAAACCTTGTCAAAAAGAGTATTGCAAGAAACATAGAAACTCAAAAACACACGAAGGAATACAACATACATGGCAAAATGAAAACAGATCACTATAACGAGATCAAACCTAAATGTCTGTAAGTACCTACTGCTGTAGAAAGACAACCAATAAAAGTACCGTGGAAATACAAACAACTGAGACGTTTGACAAACAGGTAAGAAAAGTACCGAACATAGCAGGTCATTAGTACGGAAAGAAAAGTGAGTCTTTTCAGCTGTAGTGTAAAACATATTCACTATATGAGAATATATATACATAGGGTGTTATGCAAGTGTTGTAGAAAATTCGAAATTTTCATCTTTGAAATCCGTTGCTTAAATAAATGAAAACAGATTAAATATATAAATAAGACTCCAGAAAAGAAACACATTCAACCCAAAAGGTTTAATTAGAAGAAAATTTGGAAGGTACTGAACATCAAACTGAGCAATCAGATGGACATTTAACAAAGTTGAATTTGAAAATTTAAAGAAAATATTGAAAACAAAATAATTTCAAAGATTAAAGAAAATTATCACTATGTGGTAGGCTGACGCATTCGTTGAAAGATAAATATGGCACAATTGTTACTTGAGCTGTCTCTAGCGAATCTTGTTAATGATGTAGGGGTGGCGGTGGTGATGGTAAAAGGTGTGGGAACAAATGGTGATGTGCAGCAACTGGAGGCAGAAGATGATTCGATCATTGACAAACCAAATAAGGCTTAATAAATTTACCCATAATATTAAGAGCTTCCTGAGATGGTTGATTAAGAGTGCCCGCCAATTTATTTTTCCAAGGCGAAAATGCTATTTTACTTAGTCAGCATTAACTGGTTCGTTATTTGCGAAGGTTTAAGCCTAGCATCAAAGTGGTTACACTTATGGAATCTCAACACCGAAAGTTAGGTCTTTAGAAGGAAGGTCGTCAAAGTACTTGAGGTCTATCTCATACAGAACCCGAAGGTACTATTTATATCCTATTTCAAAATGTAAACTATAACACCTCCTGCAGTAATATTAATTAGTGTTTGCTTATTTCATGTTCAATATTGTTTCTTGGCATTTCTAAATCACCATTTGTCATCATGAAAGAGAGACAACGATTGCCGGAGAAACATCATCATCATCATCAAGCTTCATGATGGATTGTGTTTAGTCATTTCGTGTTCTTTTTCTATCCTTTATAATGTCCTTGTACTCACAAATTGTTTATCAGCCGAATGAATATCACCAACAGTTAGTACCAGGGCATACTCTCATTTTTAATGAGTCTTTGGATTTCAATAAATTATTGTTGTATCCAGCGACACTATCCGTCTTCATTACCATGTAACTCGGTAGTAAAACGCATCCCAATATCACATGTTCTCAAGTCCAGAAATGTTCTTAACTTTTTTCACCTGTGTCATAACATTGCGCCAATAATATTAACTCGCTAAATTAATTTAATTCTTAAATAGTGGAAACTGTATGTTTTGCTTCGAACTTCTGCACCTAACATACATGTTACATAAATCCTGACACAATCCTTTTGTGTTTGCCTCGGAACGCTTTGATACGTTAACACATTGCTGTCTTACAGAAGGAAGTTCCGGCAAGTAGGCTCATCTTTGTCTGAAAAACAACTCATTTAATCAGCTAACATGGTTCTTCAGTATTCACAAATACCTTCGTTAAAGTAATAATTGCATTTGTCGAGTATAATTTTACTTGCTACAAGATGTCCAATGAAATTTGGCGATGAAATAAATTGCTTCATCGATATTTGTGTATCTCCACATTGTTAAAGATGTATTGGATTTTATTTAATCCGTGTAGGTTAAATAATCTTGCATTTGTTTATTTGGTAAATTTTGTGAAAATGTCTGAAAACAGAAGGTTCCATACATGAGCTAAAATTGTTCATATAATTTTTTTAATATCCAGAACAGTTTACGATTAGTGGTGAAGTTGTACGGTTGTTATCCCTTCTTTGAATAAAAGTAAAATTAAACCTAAATATCCAGATGATTAAATTAAATATTGATGTTTTTCATTATGTTCAAATTTCTTAAGCGAGTGTTTAGTCTTTAAGTCACCTCTGAAAGATCGGTACAATATGATCAGCTGCTCTTAACTGTTCAAGGATTCATCATACCCTCTCCATTTCAAAACCCCAGAGTTTTTACTGTTCAATCTTATAGTCTTCACAATTTTTTCAGCTTTATATGTTATCTCCTTTATCATATCGATATAACATTGCTGCAAACATTCCTTTTGTGTCCTTTCCCAAATGGTCTTCCAGTTTATAATAGACCGGATCGTCAAAAATTACTTGCCTGATTATAAATATTTCCCCAATCAAGTTATAAAGGAATTTCTTCTTGTAAATGCTTTTTTTCTTCAAAATCTTATTATTTTGCCGATTGTAAATTTAGGCGTTTCCAAATGTATCAGTTGTCAGGTAACCAGATATGCTTCAACGAAAGTCATGTCTATTTATCTGTGGTTAGTTTCATTATGTCATTCAACTAGATTCGATAAAACGTCAATATAATGTCTGGTTTTATATTGAGGGAAATATTTCAACACTTTGGTCTTCGTAATTCTCTTAAACCCTTTCACTACAGATGCCTTTTTCTAAAGTAATTTGAAAAACATTCAGTATTTTCCTTTTCCAGCGAAACATACACTTTCCTCATACAATTGAATATTTTAGGCTTTCGGTTCTTGAATATTTGTACAAATGCATTGAGTATGCTTTCTTCCATGTATTTTGAAAGATATCTAGCACTGACAAAGTGTACTTATACACATTGTCATCCTTTGTATGCTGGCATGTCAATAATGTCTACTTGTCACTGATCATCCATATAGTTAACATAAACTTTGAAAGGTAACTTTTTTTCTTGTTTGCTTGTGTAATGTGTAGGCAGATTGTTTATTTGACTATTCTTTCATTTACATTCAATTTTATTCCGTTTAATTTATATTTTGTATAACTATATTTTGTGTAACTCCTGGTACATGATTTTATCTAATTTTTGTAATTTGTATTTATGGTTGTAAATTGTAGTGATTATCTTTACCTGAAATGTTGTACATGCATAGGGTCTATTTTAAAATATTAAAGAACGTAAATTTGCGTAGGATCTATAAATAAATGCCTAAATACGTCTTGACAGATACCAATAATAGATTCATTATTGTATATGTTTACGAGTTTCGGCTTTTTCACACTGGACAGAGCGGACAGGTGGTATCTTAGAAGAATTAATTTAGCTGAATTAATTTGGACGAGTTAAATCATGTAAATTCTTCTACGATGTTGGAAATTTGCGATCTGTCAAGCAGGTAGCAATAGCAAAGTGCGTTTTCACCGTTTAAAATATTTACAAATACGTATAGCTGGACAATTTTAGTCATTCTGTTTTCTTGTGTTTGTAACATCAAGACTGTAGACGTATTTTATGTTGTATTTAGATATTAGTTGCTAGGAAAATATTTGTTAGGAATATTCAGGAAAAATAGAAAGTGCTGATTGGATTATAATATTATTCTGGAATTATTGGAATTATTCAAAGGAGTTCTGGAGAGAGAGAGAGAGAGAGAGAGAGAGAGAGAGAGAGAGAGAGAGAGAGAGAGAGAGAGAGAGAGAGAGAGAGAGAGACAGACAGACAGACAGACAGAGATGTATGATCGGAAGAGAGGGAATGTGAAATCTTCTCAATTTTCAAACGTGATATGTATGGAAAAATTGGCCAGGACACAAACGCATGCACTTTAGAGTAGGTAAAAAGCTTATTATACCGAGATACATCTCAGTTCACTATCAGTTCATGATTTCGTTGAGATCAGTTATGGAAGAATTAAAGACCGTACCATTAATTGCATCATCAACAAAAACATAGCCATAAAAACACGCATGCATATTAAAAATATTCGTAAAAGTCAAATTTGTGACAAGGTGTCCTTTAAAACGTAGGTCTTTGCTAGCTAAAAACCAATTTACGACAATTTCAGTTGTTGTTTCAAACCATTTTATCTTCTGCATGATAGCGGTTCAGTTCGTTTAAAAACAGAAAGAGTTTTCGCTGCCTTGTAAATAATCAGTTTTAATGTGCTTTCGATACTTTATGACGATCGAAAAGAGATTTGCATTCACTAGACGAGGTTCATATGTCATTTTCACGAGTTTTTGACATCTCTAACTACCCGTAATTCTGCATTTGCCGTTCTTGTTCCCATAGGCGCAAAACTTAGGCAGCCGTTAAAACGTTATACCTGCAATTCTGACCGTGAATTTGTCAACAATCTATGGCTATTTGTTTTGCAATAGTCAATAAATACCCGCAATTTTTATGAACTTCTGGAGGAAAAGATTCCTCATCATCGCGCGCTTCATTGAGGAAATCTCAATTCACAAAATAATCAAATGCTGAATAAGGACTTCAAATTAAATTATTAATAGTCCTTTCGATGAAGATAGTGCTTCACGGTGTTTATAGTTCGGCCGATGTATAATGCCTATTTTATTAACGTGCACACGCAAGAATTTAATTATCCCATATGTAAACACCCAAATGCTACCCACAGATAAGCGTCATATGTATCCCAAGAAACCCTCAAGATGCAGTTCTTAGTCAAGACTATATTAATTTTTAATTTAATCTTTCCAATTTCTTTCATCTATAATACACTTGCTGTTAAATGAGACTTACTCTGCCATAATTCGTGACCGTTCCCTTGAGCTAAACTGAATGAAAGATAACTGAACAGACCACTAATGACATCGCTTGCTGACGTATATTGATGAATTACTTTCCTCTGATGCCAAATCATTCTAGAAAATCCAAGTCCTAAATCATATTCTAATGACCTTGTTATTTAGTATTCTTGCGTGCTTCATTTGAATCATTCTTCTGGCTTGGGTCTTTTCTTTGTTTTTATTTTTGTTTTGTTTTATTTTTACAGAGGTGCACATTAAATGTTTGCATGTTGTGTCTGATTTCAAGGACAATGCGAAGGGTCACACTAGTATGACCCAACCAAAGAGCATTTCAGATAGCATAATCAGTGATTAGCCTGATCTGCGGCATAACGCAAGGTAAGCTTCCCAAGAGATAAATATCAATAATATCATCCACATTTAATGGATACATCAAACAGCATGTTTTGGAAGCTCGCCAGCTATTTTTGTAAATAACAATCGTGGGTTTTTTAATTAATAAGACCCTCCAGCATTGTAGATATGAAAGAGATTGCAGTGGAAATACACGAATAAATGTTTGGTTCTAATTCGGATTTATTTATCATTAGTCTCATAACTATGAACTTTTTGCATCCAATATCCCACACGCATTCTTTTTTGTGCATGATAAATCACACACTTAATGCTGTGGGGGACGGGTGCTTTATCTTGTGCCTATAAAGTTACAATAGAATCATCTGTGCTCTCACAGATTCATTAGGATAAAAGACTTTTTCAGTACTGCTGGTCCGCCACTTGATGCTGTGTACTGTCTAAAAGACTTTTTCAGTACTGCTGGTCCGCCACTTGATGCTGTGTACTGTCTAAAGACTTTTTCAGTACTGCGGGTCCGCCACTTGATGCTGTGTACTGTCGAAAAGACATCAGTATTTTACATAGGACGTTTTGTTCAGTCTAAACACAACACATCGGTCTTTATGATTCTGATGTTTTATACAGTGTTAATAAAAATAGACATCATCATTTGTCTAAAAGACCAGACATCGGTATTTCATCCGACAATACATCCATTGTTGTGTATAGTCTTACATACCAGACATCAGTATTTATACATCTGATGGTTTGTACAATCTAAAAGACCAGACATCAGTATTTATACATCGGATGGTATGTACAGTCGAAAAGACCAGACATCGGTACTTATATACGTGATGTTGCGTACAGCTTCTGTTGTGCTTATCAATATAGAATAGTTACTTTCATCTTTTATTTACTATGGGAGTGAATTTCAAACACGAATAGAATGGGTAGGGATGAGTTTTTACTTATTGTCACTTATTTCAAGTCTGGCAATATTTCTCTTTAAAAGTGTTCCTAAGATTACACCTGTTTCTCTCACCAACCAGTGGTGAAAGTCAGCAAGATCGGAAGGAGAGGTATTTCCTTCATATTTATACATAACCTGATAACCTGAACTCTCTACGATAAAGGGAATTCGTTGCTGAGTTGAGACAACGACACATCACACATCTCAGTGTAAAATAGTGAAGTACAAAATAGTTTTAATTTATATAAAATTATGTAAAGCAAATTTTGCTTACTAATAGAGCTTTAGAGGAAAAGACTGCAAACCTTTGTTATCCAACTTTGTTATAGCACTCCTTATATCTGTGATGGACAGATATCCACTGATCGAAGACTTGTCTTCTATAAGATTATAAACGTTATAGATAATCAGTTGGATCAGATGATAATGGTTTTGATCAAACAGAAAATCAACATACAATGTGGTCTCAAGCAAACGCAGAATAAGAAATGGAGAACGGGAATGAGCAAAGCACAGCGTAAGTAATGTTGATAGTCTGAGGAAAATGCAGAATCCGCGAACGAGATTGGGCATGAGCAAAGGCAGAAAGATTCATGGCGATGGACCATTAGCAAAGGTAGTTTAAATGGGACGTGAGCACAGGAGGATTCGGCATTGAAGATTGGTCTTGAAGAAAAACAAAATCAGCAATGCTAGAAGATCCAACTTCAAGGTGAGGCTTAACGCTTTGTTCCTATACTATAAAATCCAACTACAAGGTGAAGCTTAACGCTCTGTACCTATATGAGAAGGTCCAACGTCAAGGTTAGGTCTCACGCTCTATACCTATATTAAGGTGACTCTTAACGCTCTGTTTCTTTGCTATAAAATCCAACTTCAAGGTGAAGATTAACGCTCAGTACCTATATTAGAAGATCCAACTCGAAGGCGAGGCTTAACGCTCTCTTCCTATGCTATAAAATCTAACTTGAACGTTAGTCTTAACGCACTCTACCTATGTGAGAAGATCCAACTTCAAGGTGAGGATTAATGCTATGTTCCTATGTATAAAATCCAACTTCAAAGTCAGGCTTAACGCTCTGTATCTGAACTAGAAGATCCAAAACTACGAATGGCGAGCATGCAATAAAAGTGATCTGCTCCAACCAGGTAAGTGAATCTGGAATCATTTCAATCAGTTCACATAGGCTTTCGTTTATTTGGTATAACTCGCTTAGACATGTACTTTAGGGCATAAGCGTCATAAATATGTTCGGTAAAAAATTCTGTCCAAGTAAAAACAAAACCGGCTAACATGATTCATTTTATATTTTCATAAAAATACATATTAATACAACCCTGGCGCTCAACATTACGTGACAGTGCCACCCACATTAGAAAAAGTAGTTACACCTTCTATAATTCACGTAATGTGAGATAAAGCATAGGAAAGAAAAATAAATAGTTTACAAACTAGTCACACAAAAGAATAAATGCAAATTACTGTCCAATTACCAGTAAATGATATGCAACTATGTTTTCAGACCCGTTGATCACCAGAATACAATAACGAACTATGAGGGGCATTTGACCTAACGGCATTTTAGTAATTCTTCATATTTGGAACTGTCCGATCGCAAACATGACACGACCAACATAATCTAGCTACGTCACCATTGACCCAGGGCGAAGAAAACATAGCTAACATACGGGCCTATTGTTCTTGAGACCAAGTGGCCTGCCACATAAAACTTAGCCGCTATGTTTATTACGCGTGACCTATATTGTATTGGGTAAGACCAAATTTCCCACGATGGATTATCTAGTACTTTAATGAAGCCTTTGTATGATATTTATTAATCCTGTTACATTTTCATTTTTTAAATTTACCTGTAGATATAGAAATGTTCTTTCTATTGGGAACGGCTGAATTAGATAAGATTTCATCACGGCATCAAAGTCAAATTTGCATCTTTAGAATTAGACTCGATTACATAACGGAAACAAGGTAAAGTTTGCGAAAGCTAACAGATCTTCTGTGTCATTTAACTGAGCCAAATACATACCAACATTGCACTCTCTAAAGTAAACAAGAGCAATATAAAAAGCGACATATTTAGTATACTTTTAGCGTATTAAAAAGACTATTGTTGCATGCCAAAATGAGCATTTGCTATTCGAAGAAATTATTTTTTTCTGCTCACATTATTTATAAGCTCATCAAGACACGAACTTCATCGTATCAGATTGGGAGTGCATTAGGGTTAATTGCCCGAAAGAACATTAGTTTTGAACCGGGAGTTCGGTAATGTTTCCCCCAAAGGTCAACAGATCAGGACTGTAATTGATTGAAAAAGACCTCGATATCATATTACATTATCCCTTAAAAATCCAGTTAAAACAGATGTTTGAAATGGTATTACATATCTAAATCGTCTTTGTTTCATTGACATATAAAGCAATTTCGCTGCCTTTAGCATGTATAAACAGCGACAGAACATTTGATTTTCTAGGTTGCTTTCATGCGATAGCGATTTAAAAAAATAACAAATTCTTACAGTGATTACAAGTGTAATGCCACTGTTACGTATCGGTTCGTTTAAAGTAACATAAAGAAAAGAGCGAAGACAACAAGCTTTGTAAATTTTAACAAAAATAATTTATTTCCCTAGAAAACATGGTGAAAAGGTAAAAATTTGAAACAAGACTTACGATTTACGAAGAAGATCCAAAAAATTGTCCTAAAATTGTGAAAACACATAAGTCCTGTGACTAAACAGTTCTAAATTGACGTAGTCTGAATCTCAATTCCGTTCCAAGATGGCGGATGATGACGTCAGACGAAGGTTAACACAAATGTCCAGAATTTTCACTGTGAATCACAATTTGTATTGTTCTGTTCCAATTTAGAAATAATTTCAGCAAATGTCTTTGTCCAAAAGCCAGTTGTGTAGTTCTCCAGGGAAAATAATTATTCTTTAAAAGGTAGATGAAGTACAGCTATCATCAATAACAAAACACATGTTGTTCTTCATACGTACGAACGAACAACTCTTTCCAGCACAGGAATACCTTCTTAAGGTATTAGAAACTCTATAAGATGTTATGATGTGACTCTCTAAGATGTTAAAATATGACTCTCCACTAGTTCGCAGGTACTTGAGTATTTTACTTTGGATGTAACTTTCATGTTGGTTTTTTGGTGCATTTTAGGAGACTTTGTCTTTTGCCTCCAAAAGGCGAATCGCATAATTGGTGAGAGCGATACTTATATAATTCGCTCATACGTCATTTCATGTACAAGCACGAAGAAATCATGGAGATTTAGAAATATCGCGAACGTAGCATAGAATGTCAACAAGTATTCTTAGTAATGACCGTAGTCACAACCAATCATTTACATAGCTATTTCCGACTGTTTACTTAATATGACAAAACCGTCATGCAAAAATCGTGCTTACGCGAGTCACATTTACGTTCTAAATAAACACGATGTTTCTAACAAAATATCAGACCCTGCGAACATAATCATCGTCACAATAATAATATTTAATGATATAAAAATGAAATAAATATGAAATAGAAACAATTAGAAAGAATTCAAATTTTAACACACATGTAATTTAACTACAGGGTCGTAACACCACCAACTGCCAAACATTCAGTCCCTTAGACCTAACTGTACCCGATACTAATTACCATACGAAGGTATTCTCTTGGCTGTTTAAAATAGTAATGTCCCTTGAGTCTTTTATTATCATGTACTTTAAGCTCTGTGTCTGTACATTCAATATTCTAATATATAGCAACTGTTTCTGTTCATTTTATATTCGGAATTTGCTTT
>JAECUM010032994.1:0-21806 GCA_016617855.1 Megalonaias nervosa | reverse complement strand
CACAGGTTTAAAAGTGACTTTTTTCACGGTACGTTTTAATGTTTTAGGATGACAAATCTTGGGCATAGTATGCCACTTCTTTAGCCCAAGCCTCAAACCCCAAACTTTTCCAGTCACGTACATCTGTCCAGTGAGGGTGTAAGTCACAAGCTACACACACGTCGTCGTACACATCTTCAGTGCCTAAAAGTTGACGAATCTTGTTTTCCCGTAGAGGTTGAGAAGTATCCAAATGAAAGCGCAAAGCTTTGAGCAGAATGAGTCTCTCGTGGACATTTAAAGGGATCACTTTCATATTTTGTTTTGGAGTAATAGGTACTGTTCGTAAAGAGTCCACAAAGAATCAGCTGGTAAACGAAATCCCAGAAAGCAAGTCACTAAGACACACACTACACGTCGACCCCAATTCAATGGAGACAGTTCTCGTAATAGGCGATGGTAATCCTCCACCGTTTGAATACTGTCATTGATTTCCTTCCACGGAATCTGTTGTATCACGAATGATAAAGGTCGTGGCATGGTAGAACGTTTTTATACCCCCTTTTTTCGGCAGCTACAAGTGTACTTTTTGCACAGAAG
Organism: Megalonaias nervosa; assembly: GCA_016617855.1. Lineage (NCBI taxonomy): Eukaryota > Metazoa > Mollusca > Bivalvia > Unionida > Unionidae > Megalonaias > Megalonaias nervosa. Next base: position 21,227 of record JAECUM010032994.1, on the reverse strand, counting down.
TGGTCGTATTCCGTCGACGTATCTAAAATATTTAGTCACTAACTTGTACATCACACGTCGTTCAGAAGTTTCCTCTTTATCTAAGTTTACATTGTGTACAAGATTTTGGTAACCCTCTAACTCTTCTTCTGGAATTCGATGCAGTAAGTGTACCTGGTAGTAAAAATAATCACTATCAACAACACAATCCTTCTTGCTCACGAGTAGTTGATCAATGTCTGACCACTGGAACACTTTCATCAGAATCAATCCTCTTATAGCATTTAGGTACCAGTGGTTCCAACATCGGTGACGTAACGGATGCAATGATTCTTTTCGTTTCACTTGTATTTTGACGAACTCACGGTAAATGCGTTCTCTCAATTCCACAGGCAAAGCACGAATGTTCTCTTGTAAAGTATCCATAACCATGTCAGTCAAACACTTCTCCTAGAGCGAAAGTAATGAACGTAGTGGGTAATTTCTGACCACTGCCATTCCAGGAAACGGTCAAGAATGTCAATAAAATCTTTAAATGTAAATGGTCTAAAGCGAAATAGTAGAACGAACGCACCCTTGATCCAGACAAATCGGACTTGTTTGTTGACTTTGGTCAATTTCCTCTTATGAATTTCTCGACACAAATGTTCTACAGTCACTAATTGAGATTTGGCTCTGGCAAGTCCCTGCCAAATGTCCTTGTAGATCTTCTCTTGCAATTCGTTTGGTAATCTTTGAAGATTATTTTTTACATCGGGTTTAAATACTTGTCTAGGGATTGTCCAACGTTTGACTCCTAACTCCGTAGCTAGCTTTTTACACAACATGGTAGGGTCACTTCAATGACGAGGTCCCACTAAAGGCAGGTAGTGACACTCTGGAGACCATCGAGCATGTTCCAGGTAAGCGCAATCTTTCTTCTCCCATTCGTGAAGTGAGACACCGCAACTGAAGCACTTGACTTTATCTCCTTCGCCCAAGTAGATAAATCCGGCTCTGGCTAATTCTTCGGGGGTAGGTCCTCCTAGATATTTTGGCCATTTTCCTTGGAAGGTTTGCAATCGACTTTCAAAATCACAGTATTCTGGCAAACGCACAGGGAACGAATATTCGTCTTTCACAGGTTCATTTCGATGAGGGTACGGTGAAATCCTTAGGAGTTTGCTCAGTTTTACATGACATCCGTAGGGTGGTAGTCGCATGGTTTCCTGTGGAGGTGGACATCCACCATGAAAACCAGTAAAGTGAAAAGGTGTGCGATAACGAGTGGCATCGCTTTCACATCCGTCAGGTTTGACACGTACAGCATCACTTTCCATGGTAGGCATGGTAGTAGAAGTAGTAGTTATAGCAAAGTTCCCATGATGATGTGGTACTGAATCACTAAGGTCATAGCGTACGGCATCCCTACCATCGCAAGGCACAGCATCGTACTTGAGTTTACTCTTACTGGATACTTGCTGTGTGAATGGATTCATCTTTCTCGCTTAGCAATGGTAGTCACAATGAACTATCGACCTTGAACGTTGTCCCTTTTTATATGCTGACCAATATCGGCATGACCGTACGGTAAAGTGAAGTGATTGGGAAGCCGAACTCGCTTCTGGTACACGATTTGATAAACTTTTTCCAAGGGTCGACTGACGATTTGGTGTGTGGGTAAACGTACAATCTTGTGCGGTTCGTGGGTGGTCACTTTAAAGTTTCGATCCTGTCCAGACTGCAAGGCTTCTTTCAATATGCTAAAGTTCACCACTCGACTGGTGCGATAATTAAGAGTCAATCCTTTCACTTTACACTCCGTGTGCACATCTCCTTGATTGTTCCGGTATTCGTAGCCGTAATTTTTGGGACCGCCACTTGCAAAACTTAGAATCTTGTGGTCGGGATGCTCGTCCGTCCAGGCTCCTAAACGGTCTCCTTCGATGACAGGGTGAGGTTGACCCAGGCGATCAATGTAGATGCAACTGTCCGTGTCAAAATACAGCACACGATCTCCTAATAGTTCTAAAGCTTCGTACAGTTTTAAGCGAGCATGGGCTGTCACGTAGGCCGCAATGATGACATTTCCAAATTCGTCGGCTTCTACAAAGTCCAGTTCTTCTTCGTAATTGACTAAGAGCAAGTCCTCACGAACAACGTCCACGTGTTTCATGTATTTGGTTTTGTCGTGAATCATCTGCAAGTATCGGAAAGGTTCTGTCAAATACTCCGTCTTGGGTAAACACGGTCGTTGTGCCATTTTGCCCCACAAACAATTCAACATCACTTTGGCAAACGATCGCCTTCCTTCGTTTTTCTCGATGTGGTCTAAAGTGATGCCTTCCTGCTTCCAGTATTTCTCTTTGAACTTTGTTTGGTCGTCGGGAGTGTGACACCAGGAAGGATATCCGCTAGCTTCTTGTTTCAGTTTCAAAAAGGCATTCACGTAGTCTGCAAAAATGCCTTTTTGAGAATCGTCGCCCTTGTGGTATTTTTCTGTCTTGGGAAAGTGGTAAATTTCGTACACTTCTAACAGTTGGTATCCCAAGTCCAGAGCTTTAAACAATTCCACGCTGACCCACGTTCCCGTCAAGGCTCGTTCTTCCTGAGTGTGCTGACAAGGGTGGCCTTGGTTGCACGTTTCAGCACAAGTATGACACAAGGGAAACATCAGTTTTCCAAAGCAATGATGTGGTAAAACGGGATGGTACAAGTTCGTGGGAGGCAAGACTTTACACTTGATCAATCCTTCGTATTGTCGAATATTGTCCACGTCGATGTGTTCCGTCAGCAATTGTGGGTGCCCTGCGGGAAAGTGACAATATTTGCACACGTACGGATACAGAGAACACACGTCCAAGTATTTGATTTCTTCTCCTTTCTCCTCGTCGACTTGGTACAGCAAACAGGTGGCATTCGTCCGTCCTCCGTACAAACTGTCCCGCGGGTTCAGAGGGTCCACCAGCTTGTAACTTTCCACGATGCGCTTAAACTCGGGATCGGTTTTCAATCGCTGATCGTACTCGTGTTCCCACATTTCCACTACTTGGTATCCTTGCTCTTCTAACTTCAAGCGTCGCTGACAAGTGGCCTGGTACAAGTCTTCCATGGTCCGTTGTAAAAACTGGTTTTTAGTGTCACGTTGAGGGTAGCAGATGGGACATCCGTGAAATAAGCACCCGTTAAACTCGTACACGATCTTGGGGTTTCTAAGTCCCAGCCGTCTACTGAATACCTTCCGATGGTCTTTTCGCCTCCTCCGTTGCGAGCGTGTTGGATCCATTTGTCTTCCTTCTCACACAAGTAATGTAACCAGCGTAGGGCTTTGACCGAGTATTGACGTTTGACAAAATTGGTCGTTTGAGGACTGATGACAGCTAGGGTGTTTTCGGGCATGAATCGTTGACGATACACTAAGGAACACGCTTTGGCAATGGTGCAAGCTTCTTTCAAAGGATCGATCCCTCCGTGTTCCATGAACAGTTCTCGAAATTTTCCACAGCAGCGACGTAAAATGTCTACGTCGGAACGACAATATTTTAACATTTCTTCTTGAAAGTCAAAAGGGTCCGAAGCGTGAGTCTGGTACCATGCGTAGAAAGCTTCTCGTTGTTCGGTACGCATGTTGTCGGGGTCGTAGTAGTGAGCCTCAGGCAAATGGGGTAGAACGGCGTGTTGATTGGCTTCGGTATTGAAAAAGTGTGGAAAATAGCCTTTGGCCATTTCTGTCATGCCAAACGTTTTAGGCATGCGGCTCAAAGGCATAGCCAAGTAACTCATTGAATCTTTAAACTGTACTTGTCCCACTTGCATGGAAATGATTTTGGCTCCGTTCAAAGTTACTTTCGGACGTTCGGTACTTTGTTCCGTATAGTATCTCAACAGAAATTGTCCATCGTATCCCGAGAAATTGTGAGCCATCACCGTGGCATGGCGATGACAATCTCCATAACGTTCGATATCTTCTTGGCTCCACGTCTCGTCGATAGGGTTTAAGATCCATTGGGCAAAATCGGCCAGTGTGTTCGATCCCCGAAAGATTTTTTCACGTCCTCCAGGAATCTTGCTGCAGTAAGGGCAATGAGTCAAGATAGGCTCTTGGATGCACTTCTCGCACGCTCGGTGAGCCACGCAGAAATTAGGAATGTGAATGCCAGTCTCTTGCATGCATTCGAAATCGAAAAAGATGAAATTCCCTTTCTTCTTCTGGTCATTCTCTTCTTCTTCTTCATGTTTGGAATGGTATTTTTGAATGTAGCATTGGTGTTCCAAGTCCACGGTTTGGCGACAAATGTGACATCGCTTCTTTCCTGAACAGACGTGCGCCTTGGCACTGTTGGTACGTATGCCTTGTCCACAAGTAGGGCACAATCTCAAGAGCTGACAAGCACATTTCTGCTGTGAACCTTGCGTCTTTAGGTGTTGTTGGTAACAGGCAGGACTGACAAACGTGCGCTGACAAGCAGAGCAATGCACTCGTTCTTGTCCTTCGTCCAGACAGGGTGTAGAAGCTAAACATCCTGAGCATTTCGATCCACAATGCTTGTGTTGCTCTCGATTGTTATAGCCATAGTCACATTTCTCACAGTAATAACTGTATGACAGGAATGCAGTGATACTGGTAATGGCATCAAAATGTTCATCGTGATGATAGACGTGAATGTATTTTCCGTCTTTAAAATCTTGACCTCGAAACAACAGAGGTCCGCGCACTTCTTGAGGGTGAACTTTCAAGGTGTAACGTGGAGCCAAGACGTCTTGCAACTTTTGCATTTCAGGAATGCCACAGGGTGTGTCTTTAGCTAACCCCGCTTGCTGTAACAGGAGTTCTGCTTCTTTTCGTTGTTTGGCTCGGTCCGATTGTTGAATAGTTTTCCAGGCTCTTTTCCATTCTACCGTATCGTTCTTGTCGGCATACGTTTGTCCCACCACGATGGCACGGGCTAAACACATCTTGTCTTTTGGATTGTTAATTTGGACGAGACTACGCTTGAGGTTACGCAAGTTGTCTACCAACATCAACTTTTTTTTACCTGTCCCTTGGGGAAGAGACACGTGGGTCATGTACAGTGTCGCTTTTCCGTCCGTGATGTGAAATTTGTCATTGGATTGTTGTACGTGTTGAATCTTGTCCATGATTTTGGAAGGTGTCAATTCTGTTGGACTGCTAAACTCGATCCAAACGGGAGACTTCAAATTGTCGTGATGAATAGAAAGTCTCAAGCGATCGTCTTCTTTGGCTCGACATTGCCGTTTTAGTGTGGTTAACAAAGAATCCCACACATCGGTGATGAACCCTTCTGCTTTTTCCAAGGGTACGTCAGACTTGAAATCTTTAAATTTCACTGCGTACGTGTAGGCCGTGGTTCTAAATTTTCTGGAAGAGCGTTTGTCCGTCTCCCGAATATGGTAGTACTTTTCAGGGTTTACGGATGGTAATGGACTTTGATTTGGTGTAGACTCTTTAGGCTTCGATTCTGGTTCACTCATCTCATCTTCAAAATCGCTGGCATGAATTTGTGCCAAGACTTCAGCTACTGTGCGAGGCGATAAATCACGTTTCTGCCTCTTACTTTCTTCTTCTTCTTTCTTTTCGAAATGATGCGATCGTTTCATCTTGACGGCAAAAAGTCAAATGACTACCTGTGAAACACCATGAACCCCTATATATCTATGTCAGACCAGGGCATATATAAAGGGCTAGTGACTCCCCTCTCAGTATTCATTTCGCTCTCAAGCCGACCAGCACAATGGAAGAACCCACACAGATCGAACTTCTGATTAGAGCATTGCGAGGTGTGATAAGAAAGTTTTCTTCAGACAAGCCGACGGACTACTCTCCTTCCTTTCGAGATAAAAGTCAAGATACTTGCTATATCTGTCAAAAGAAAGGGCATTGGGCTACAGAATGTCCAGACCGTCAAAGAAGCAAGGCCAGTGTCAAAAGAAACAAAAGTCAAGATACCTGTTATCATTGTCAAGAGAAAGGACATTGGTCTTCAGAGTGCCCTAAGAAACAACAGGAGCAGGAGAAGGAGGAGGAAGAAGAAACAGAGGTGAGCTCGACAATAGAAGAACCCCGACACGTTCAGAAAGAGAAGACAGAAAAGAAAAGAAGACGAGAAAAATGTGAGGAAGAAGAAGAGGAAGAAGAGGAAAAAAGTGTAAAAGTGAAGAAATTGAAAAAACAGAGAGAGTGAAAGAAAAAAGAAAGAGAAGAAATCTATGAACTTTTTTAAAAGTGTTGTGTTGTGTTATGTTGTGATATTGAATTGTAAAAAATTTGTAACAGAATAGACCAAACTGAAAAAAACGTAAGTGTCTCTTGGTTTTCATTATTTAGAAATAATAAGGACCTACACTCATACACTCACAACACGTACATCATAGGGTTAAAGAAGGGATTTTGAGTTTTAATTGATTTTGGCAAAATGAATAGTCACTCTTTTCGAGAGTATTGGGTAGCCCTGAAAAGGACTGTTGAGTGTTTGTTTTTCCTTAGAACAAACTCAGGAACGAGAATCAATTCGCTTTAACTGTCTTAAGCCTTTGCCACGGCCAAGGCCTACTTGTGGACTTGCTCCTGTCAATGATCTAGTAGATATCACTAGGGGTGGTATCTCTGGTGTAGTCACAGGGTTAGGTTGTTTGGCTCGGGAAGGTCTTTTTCTCTTGGGTCGTAATAAAGAAGTCTGATACATTTGTTTCAGACTTCTTAACTCGGCCAAAATGTCCAAGAGTACCGTGACCGTTTGACTTTCGCTGTTCTCCTTCTCTCCTAGACTTTGTTTCTTCTCTACTGCTTCTTCTTCTTCCTGTTGTTTCCTTTTTGCCTCTTCTTCTTCTTCTCGCTGTTTCTGTTCAAGAAGAAATACTTGCTCTGCTTCTTTCTGCTGCTGTAAAAATTTCTCCAATTCTTCTCTCTGTCTTTGTTTAAAATCGTCGACACGTGGTAATGAAGGAGAAAGTGGCGAAGGTACTGGTACCGGAACAAATTCTTGGGAAGAAGATAAAAATCTACTAAATCCCAGTTGAAATCAACCTCTTCGGGAAGTAGCACTGTGTTCACTTTGGTAGCTGCTGCTGTACCATTACTTCTCGTCTCCACAGCCGGTGCACCCCAATTCACTGTCTTCTTAGGTTCCGTCATGTTTCACAAAACAATACCGCATCGATTCACTGCGCACAGACGCTAGTGTGCCTATATAGGAAATGTGACGTCACAGGTAGCTCTCTTCGGATTGGAAGACAGACTCCGCGAAGTGACTGAATTTTGTAACGCGTGTTGGGATTGGTGAACCCTTTCAATCCGTTTCGATCCGGTCTTCCACTATAAATAAACGCGGTTCACTTCATTCCCTTCACCTGTTCTCGTCACAGAGAAGATGTTGATCGACGTAGAATCCTCTACTTTGGTATCCTCAATGCTGTTCCGTACAGACTTACCCATGTATGTGAAAACAAAATGGACTGTCATCCGGATCACCGGTGCCACTCTTTGGAAAAGAAGATGTTATGTGGAAAGACAAGGCTGTCTTAAGCGGACTCTCATCTACGGACCAGAAGTGAGACACAGTTTAAGACAAACTTTGAGAAATTTGAGGAAGAAAAGAAGACCCATGCGATGTCCTGTATGTTAACGGAATAGTGTTAACATCACATAACAAACAACGGCCCTTTTCAGGGCCACTTCCAATGCCTCGAAAAGATCTTAATTTTCATTTTGTCTCCACCCTAAACGAATATATATATAAAACCCTTCCTCTACTAAAAACACGAACGCTCTTGATTCGTGTTTGTCTATAGCCCTCTCTCAGGTAGCCTGACGTCACAGTACTTCTCTTTTTGCTACATTGTTACCAGTGTGACGTCATGCCACCTGTCGCTTATCGCTCTACAAACCCACAGTCTACTAGTCGCCGCTCTACAAAATTTCCATTGACGCTATACAGGCCCAGGGTGTTCTAGTCCCTCTACCCAATTTTCCATTGACGCTATACAGGCCCAGGGTGAGATTTTATTTCTTGACGCTATACTGGCCCAGGGGGGGTCTGTAATGCTAATTCCCATTGACGCTACGGTAACCCCATATACTACTAATATTCCACGCCGAACAGTAGTTTCCAGTTTCAAATATAACTACAGAATTCCCATATATCACCTATTAATGTTTGACATGCCATTCACATAACGCATTCGTAAAGTGTAATTTTTATCTTGCAAATGAAAAAGTTGTGAGTTAACTGTTTTGTCTCTACTTTATTCAAAACTTGGTATATTATTTAATTGTGTGAGAACAACGGCCATACACATGTTACAAGGTTCTTAGCCTTCCGTCTAGAATCTTGTGTTAAACAACCTTTGAACCTAAAAACAGTATATAATTCTTCAATTTTATTCGGATTTTATTTTATCGCTTATATATCTACCCCTTTAACATTAAACCTGGCCATTTATGTAAAAAGATAAAATTTATCGTACGATAATTCTTGTCAAAGGAATCAAGCTTTGTGGATAATCTCTTTCTCATGGATACACCGGTTATTTATAACGCACCAGCATTGATAGGATTACACCGGCAACGATTTTTTTCTACGCAATAACAACAACAAAAGTTACTGAAGTAAAAACATCGTTATCAGTTCTGTCTTGTGTATATAACGACAACGATGTTGCCGCTGGCAATATTAAAACTTACATGGAATGTCGAAAAAATTCATCGTTTGAATCTAACGTTGGAAATAATAAAATCCTTAGAATTCTGGTTGTAAAATTGAATTCCGTTAAACAACTACGTTGTTAAATTCACCGTTTTAGCAAAGATGTTAATTTTTGGGGAATTATATAAATACATGTGGCCAATTTCCATGCTAGCATGCGATTCGACATAATTCTATCAGTTTTCGAGGACAGAAAACTCTTAATAATTGCTTCGTTAGAACGCATTGTACAAGGAGTATATACAACTGAAATCCAACGATAATCGCTTTATGTTTGAAAAATCGTTCTTTGCTCTGTTAATTTATTGTTATTTGAAACTAAACGAACTTATCAGTAGGTGCAATCTCTCTTTGAAAGCGTCCTATATTCAAATGTTAAGCACATGGAAGTACCAGAACAAGCGTAATTGAATAATATAGACACACCTGTATTGGAGCCCAGCTGATAGGTTTCAGGCTTGTGCGTACAACGTCGTTAGTCATTCTCACACTGCCATCTACCTAATACTCAAGTTTAGAAGACTTTCATAGTTTATAGCACCTATTGATAAGCTGAAACTATATGGTGTGCGTGATATTAAAATTAACTTCACGGATTAGTTTACTTCAAAACGACAATTAAACGGATAAGTATTTAATGCTAGACCAGACAATCGCTGAATTTATATTGTAAGAAAATACGTTGTCTATAGGTTGCAATGAAATCACACCCATAAAACAATAAATACGAGTCCTCAACATCAGAAACCGCTAGGAATATTTTGAATCATTTGCACCTTCATTGCGAACATGGATACTGGGCACGGTTTCTTTATAATTCCCCCAAAATTTATATCTTTTAAACGGCCAATTCAACGGCGTAGTTGTCAAACAGCATTCAGTTTTACAGCCAAGCGCTGGAGACTTATTTTGGACAGTAAGGTTTTAAAGATTATTGTCTTAAACATTCCGTGTGACTACAGCAGTTTTTTTCTTTGCATAAATTAAACAGAAATCAATCACAAACCCTTTCCGTGTCTCCTGCTTCTGTCATTTCTTTTTCATTACTAACGAATGCAAACATAGCTAACATTCGTTCCGTCGTGACTGACAAATGTTTGGATATAAGCTGATGAGAAGTATAGAAATTTTAATTATCTTTCTGTCTTCATGGCTGCCGGCCTATATTCGAGAAAAGAATGCGGACCTTGCCTTTTAAATAAGCTAAAATACTATTTTGAATCAGGAAATACTATTTTGAATCAGAAAAGAATGCGGACCTTGCCTTTTTAATAAGTTAAAATACTATTTTGAATCACTTGATGCGGATTCCTATTAATCATATTTCTGTCATGTCGCGTTCTCTTGCTGCATCTCTTTCTGGATTATAATCTACTCCTCTCCTTAATGATCTGTTTGTGCAACCTGCTTATGTACCAGAGCAGATTAATTCTGACTTTCTAGTGGTTTAAGCATTTTACTAGCACTTCTGATATCGCCAGTCGAAAACCGACGTGTATAACTGACTGAACTTGTAATTACGCTTCATTCGGTCATTCGGCCATATGCGATGAGTCAATTGTGCCCGCGGCACGCTATTTAATCGTGTACAGAGTTTGAACTTACAATGTTGGTCAAGGCCAAGTTTTAAAGAGCATATCTAGAGGTTCAAATGAGCAGTGGAATCATAAATCGAAATGCAATTGATATACATTTAATCCAATGCTGCCCAACTGTCCAAGTCGGGCTATCCATATCGGCCAATTCTGTGTTCGTCACATATTTCAATTGTAATGATCTATCTAGTTAAGAACTGCCTTATTTCATTAAAATTTAGAATTTTGTGTACTTAACTGGTTCCCTCCGAAAAAAAATTCGGGGTATAAGTCACCCTTACATAATTTAGTGATCTTTTATATTACATATTATTTCCCCAAATTCATAGACGGGGGCGTGAAAAAAGGTCCAAGTTGTAATCTAAGAAATAGAAAGGTGTTTTCAATAGCCAAAAGGAAAACCCCATACAATCAGCCATTCAGAGCATCTGGTCCCTGGTAACTTCATCTTGGTGTGGGTTTGGTGCGACCCAAAGCTCAGCCCTCCTCAAAGGTCATCGCCCTATTTTTATTTTCAGGTTTCGGTGCCGGGTTTGATGCTCTTCAATTCAGCTCACCTGCTGATTCTCTGTCCTGCTGCTGTACCCCTGCTGGTAGCTCGCTGTCTGCTGCATCAGGCTTTTCAGGTTGCTTCGTTCGGGGAGGAGGTCGACTGGCTGCAATCCGGTTCAATGCACAGTAAACTTCTCTGGACTGGTTTGCAGTCCCCTTCCCTCATCATAATCAGGGGCTCTGCTTCATGCTCTCCTCCCCGATCTTCTCCTCTCCACGGCTGGCGGCTGACTGGGAATGAATGAAATCGTCCAGCGTGTATAGCAAACATTCGTGGCTTTTGCACAAACTGATACTATAGTACAAGTCACAAGGGTCATGGAGGCATTCAACACGATTATTTCAGTAATGGATGTCATTTTTTAGAATTTGATTCTACATACCTTTAAGTGGCAAGTATTCGCTTCATTTGGATTCTTATAAATTCATATTCCTTTATAAGTCCATTATTTAGACGCCCCGAGAGGCGCATACGGCAAAATCAATGTTAAAGTACGTTGACAATTTTGGACGAAATGAACCCAAAGGTGTGATCCAGTACAATCCGGAATGAATGTCGCGCGCTGTGATGTCACAATGAAAGCTACACATATTGATAAAAAAAAAATTCGTACTACCCTCGATTGTGACGATTCCACTCGAAGCGCTCTTATGTTGACCAAAGTTCAGTAAATGGCCACCATTTTAAAAGTCCAGAGCGATATATAATTTTCGTTTGGAAGTTTCTTGGTGACAGTTAAGGTGCAAAGCATTCCATAATCTGGATTGCAAATAATTTGGTCACAGAAAATGAGTGTTATATCTTAAAAGAACAAAGTATATTTAATTTAAAATGAGGAAATGCGCATACATGACCCATGTGACTATAATCATATTGAGTGACCCACTTGGTTGCGACAACGCCACTGCCGAAACGCTGTAAATTTCGTGATAAATTGCCAGCTGGAAAAAACACTTTGACAACAGCATCACACTCGTTTTAGATTGCATTTTCTGAGATCTTTTCTCTGCATTTGCTTTAGAACAGAATGAGAAGATTTTGTCAAATACGTTATGGAGTACAAGGCTAATGATGTTGAAAGGTAGCAGTGACCAAGCGTCATAATATACCTATGACGTCACAATGAAGCACCTCTAAGTCTCTAAACAGAGCCCGCTTCTTTGTTTCCTTATTTTTCTTCGGATTTCAATCCGTGATAGGAGATCTAAGGTAGGATTCAATAAACTTACTCGTGAATTAATGCTCAAAGTTGATGTACTAAGGCTTAGATGCCCCTGGTGTCACAAGAGGCACCAATATGTGCTGGGAGAATGAGCTGTTAGAAGCATGGTACAAACTAAGAACCCATGGAATTAGACATCCTCATTTTGAATCGCTGAGAAGGTATCTGTCTGAAGAAAAAAAAAAACATGTTCTGCGTCTAAACAGCATAAATCGGAACTTAAGTCACTTGAAGGATGAATTCCATCGGGGTCAGTTTTAGGGCCGCTACACTTTCTTTAATATATAAACTATACTGCTAATGTTTTATTTTGTTTTGCGAGATTGTTGCTTACGACAGCTCTTTGGCGTATACGTCCAAAAGAGCTGATGAAGCGAAATATGTTTTGAACACTGGTTTTGAAACTCTAAAGGCCCGGTCTAACCAATAAAGCATATACAAAGCTGTTTACAACTAAGGGACCGACCATTTAAGTTTTATATTTTTCCGGGGATGGGGGAGGGGAAAGTGGCCTGGGATATGTTTGAAAAGGAAAATTCTCTCCCCTAAATAGATGAAAAATAATAGTCTTGTTTAGATTTTTAGACCAGAAATAAATGATTATATCCATTACGTTAATTGAAAAATATGAAATGAATTGTCTTGGCGTAAGCACAAAAGGTATTATTCTTTTTCGAAAGAAAATGGCAGGCCTCCTCCCCATGAGTCTTTCGAGTTAGTGTAATCAGGTTCGAGATAGCAAACAGTTTCTAGGTTATGGTCCCAATGGTTTACTATAAATCTGATGGTGCGAGCTTTATCGACACTTCCATACTGTATTTATCTCATGCATCAATAGTCACAGGCAGACATAATCACCACACCTAATACATTCTTGATTCAGCAACGGCAACATCATTTTGTACAGTTATATCATTCCCTGCTCAAGATATACCATGCATAAAAGTGATTGAAACAAAGAACTTTTACATTGAGATGAAACACATGAAAAAGTTGATTTCAGCCATACTTATCCAACACATTGCTGTGACACCCCTCAATAAATATATTATATGCAAACGATGAACGGGTGTGATCGTCGTCCCAGACTTTGAACCCAGTCATATGTCAAAACAGCTTTGAGGTCGGACAGTTAACAAATGTTGAACAAGTTTCATCACTATTGAAAATAATGCATGACATGCAATAAATTATGTTGGATCACCTATTCATTAAAAATGTACATGTTTAGAAAGACGGTGCTTTATATTGTGTGATCCTTTGTGATATTTAATCTGTTAAAAATGGAAACAAAGAGGGAAAGAAAGAAGAACATTAAAATATTTCTTCTACTACTACTACTGCTACTACGACTTTGTACTACTACTGCTGCTGCTACTACTGCTACCATTTCAAGTCGTCTTCTTTGAAAGATGGTGTGTGGAGTTCTATGACTGTGTTCATCTATTGGGTTAATTCCAGACATGATACACGAGCCACAAGCATAGCTCATATCGTATCAATCATTACTTAAGAATTCAACGCCCGTTTTCTTTTCATGTTATTTTATTTTATGTCAGGCTGAACTGCATAATTTGGTCCCTGAATAACCCGGACCCCATTAAAAAGCGTCAGAAAATGTAGTCTGTTTTAATATTAAAGTTATGTTCGTCTCACCTGTCGACCCGTCAAATATGTTTGGTTTACATCAAAGCAGGATTCGAAATATTCAGGGGTATATGTTTTAAAATGTTCTTGTTGTTGGTTTAACGTCATTTTTCTGCATATGATAGGCTATAGATAGCTGCCGATATATTTGGTGGAGGAAGAACCCGGGAAAACCCCGAGAAGAACCACCGACCCACTGTAAGCTACTATCAAGCTTTCTCACATACTTACGTTGGCTCAGCCCTAGACTTGAACCCACACAGACAGAGGTGAGACATCAGTGATCTTTAATGACGAGCGCCTTAGACAATTGAACAGCTTAAATACTTTAACCGGCCACACCCCTTAGACGGCCAATGTTTCTGTCTAATATTTTTTAGTTAAAGAGCAGGACAGCGCCATCTACAGGGTATCCTATTGCAGATTCGTACAGTTGATAAACTATATTGGTTCTGTGAAGATGTATATATTGTAATAAATTTGGAGTATGCGCATTTGGTTATAGCGCCCCGTTTTAAGGAATTCTTAGATATGTGTGATTACTTGTTTGATTATTGGAACTCGGTGCAATGGAAATATTCCTTAGCCCGAAATAATTAGCAAATTACTAGGAGCAAACGTCACGCAGTGAAGTGTTAGTGAGTTTCCATGATGCCATGTGGTCAATTAGTAGTAAATTCAGGTCAGAACCGCATGAGTGTCCCTGAGTACCATATTCCCTATTAAAACCTAGTGGTGTACATTGGTGGTGTGACTGCAGTGGCAGTATTTACGGTAGGAAACCGGTAAATTACACAAAGAAATAAACAAGAAGAGACTCGGCAGATACCGTTTATGTCGCCATGGTGGCAAATGTGATGCAGTTGTACTGGCGAAATGTGCCTTGAAACTATGAATTGACTGGCCTAATGTGGCGTAGTTAAAATAGTTCCCTGTGTTAGGGGATACTTGCAGAGTTTCTACGGCGTGAACTGCTGACGGTACGGAAAGCTGATGAAGAGAAACCATGCAGATATGCGGTTGATAGATATTTGGCAAGTTGTGATATTTATGGTCTTGCATTGATTAGAGTAAAATTTATGTATAGAATGGATACGTCGGGCTTTCTAATTTACAACTGAAGTTGTATAGAAGTCTTTGGAAATTTGGGGTAAACTTATGACTTCTAGCGAAATCGAGCCAGGATTTGACACCGCTCGGTCAAGCAAATACCCCTGGCTTGTAACAAGAAAATTTCTGGTGGCAGCTGTTGGGAAATTTGAATAGTTCTGTGATAGTGTTGCAAGTGATTTGATTTTATTATGTTTAGTACAGACTATTCGTTCGCAATTTGGAAAGAAAGACCTGTCCTATAAAATTAAAATAAATAAATAAATAATATTAATAATGATAGAGCGGCTTTAAAATTTTCATTTTGGGTTCGTGACATTTAGTCAACGAAAATACATAGATTTATTTGCTCTTAAGCAAAATGTTTAATTTGCATGCATTTGTTCAGTCAAGACTGAATATTTTATCTGGGATCTAAGTCACCGAAGATACAGACAATAAAGTGAAATCGATGAGAGGGCTCACAGGTTCAAGAAGGTCAGTCAGTCGGAAGCATCGTGTTACATTGTCCACACGTGATAAATAGAACTGGGCAAGATGACTGACTCTTCCCCAAACAACAAAGTTCGAATGAACTAAAATGACCAGAACTATGGGCCATGAAATCCTCTGCATACCAGGTTTATGAATTTGGCTGTATAATCTTAAAATAACTAGAGAAGAACCACTGAAGAGAATGCGTATTTAACAAAACACTCCTCCACAATCTATTGTATTAGGTTCATAAGATTTATACTGAATTTATTGAAACCACATGACAGATTTGGCGATAATAATAACAACAATAACACTAACGTAATCTCTATATTTATTTGTGCCTGATTGGAAACATCATTTGATATTGAGACTGATAGGTAGATTCCAAAGATTTATTATATAGATCGCCTGGTTATTAAAATGACTATTTGGGGTTGGAGTTTTAATGGTGCATAGTGCGCTGCAATGGGTACATCGGTACCACTGTTTGCAAAGGGCGAATCGTGTCGCCATAAAATGCAAAGCTTGGAAGCATTGAAGCAGCAGGGAGGGCGGATCCTACAACTTTTTCAATTAGAGATTACGCTGAACTGAAGTTTCCTATCAAAACGAAAATACAAACGTCAATAACGTCAAAACCGAATCTCTAACCGACCCTAACCTTTCCTATTTTGGTTAGCTTATTTTTGTTGCTTTATTTTTTGACATTTATGATTTTGTTTTTTATGGCGTGTTTTGTTTACTCACACGCTCACTCATTCTTTGTCGTCGCCCTCCCTGCTGCTGTGTTTTTCAGTCAAAAGTTTTATCGAGACCTATACGATATCACGAACGAGGATCGTGTAAATATATAATGATAAATCCGTGTCGGGTAGCTTGTGCTTGAGAAGAAATTTGTTAATAAAAAAATAAAGACTTTTCACGATATTCCAGTAACCTGTTTCTCACATGCATCAATCAATACATCAAAAGCCGTCATTCGTTGCCGTGTCTTGGCTGGAGTCAGCGACAAAGAAATTATCGAAGGGATGAAACATGAAGGTGTTACTGCAGTCCGTAAAATTCGTATCAAACGTAACAACAATCTGCAGGACATCAACGCCATTATACTCAACGTCAGCAAACCAACAGTACCTAAAGTGGTCAAAGTTGAATTTCTACAAGTCAAGGTCGAGATATATATATCTAATCCCCTTCGATGCTTCAAATGTCAAAAAATACTACCATCATGAAGACCTACGCTCGAAAAGCCAAATATGTGGCCGATGTGGAGACCCTTCTCATCGGGAACCCGAGTGCAGAGCCACTCGGCATTGAGTCAACTGTGGAAAAAAGCACGATGCTAATTCAAAGGATTGTGACACCTGGAAAGGGAGAAGGAAATAAAGAAGGTTAAGTACACCTCCAACATCCCCTATCCAGAGGCCAGAAAACTTGTACAATCTAGAACTTCCCTCCCCGGCCCAGCCTTCTCGACTGTGGTCAAAAACAATCCAAAAGCAACGAAGGACGCCCAAACCCAAACAAGACCACCTGAATCCCCATCGAGCGCAAACATCCCGCATTATACACCTCCGAAAAACTCAATATCGACTCAAACAACATTCAACAACTCTCCACCGCCAAAGTCACCAAACAGTAAAAGAAGGTAACAAACAAATAGGCAGCAAAAGGGGTCTGATTACCCCATAAAGCTGCACAACAGGTTTGGAGACTTTGAGGATCTGGATGTAGAAGAAACTGCTCCATGTACTCAAGGTGGCTCCAGACCTACAACCAAAACATGTAATCCCGTTCTTCCTCCAGACAAGTAAACGCATATATTACGCCGCGACAGGTCTAACCTAATTACATCCGCTCCGATATAAAAACATCCACAATGAAGAACAGGATCATACAGTGGAACTGTCGAGGACTTAAAGCCAACTACAATGATATTCTTCTGCTTTTAAACGAACACGATCCTACAGTACTATGCCTTCAGGAAACATTCTTGAAAGATACGGATAACATCACACTTACAAACTACTCCCTGTTTAACACCTACTTTCAAAATGTTGATACGGCCTCTGAGGAGTTTGTGTTGTTGTGAACAATAGAGCCCATCATAGTGACATCCCTTTAAACACAAATTTGCAGGCCATTTCTGTAAGCGTCACTCTACATTGAGTGATTACCTTTTGTGCTATTTATATACCACCAAACACCAACGTAGTACCAAACGAATTAGAGAATCTTGTTGAACAACTTCCCGCGCCATTTGTTTTACATGGGGATTTTAATGCCCATAACATTTTATGGGAATCAAAACACCTAGATGACAGAGGTCACAATCTAGAAGGCTTCATTTTTAGACACGATTTGTGTCTATACAACACCAAATCTCCGACGTACTTACACCCAGGAACGGGTACATACACGTGTATCGATTTGACAATTTGTTCTCCCTCGCTGCTTTTGGACTATGATTGGAAGGTCGCTGATGACCTTCACAGCAGTGATCACTTTCCAATCTCCCTTGAAAAAATTAACTCTACAATGGATGACGCAATTCCACAATGGAATATAAAGCAGGCCGACTAGGGCTAAGTTTGAAACACTCTGTAAAACTAGGCTGAATGAGTATACCCATTTCAACGTTAATGAGCATTTTGCTTCTATTTAATCAAGATTGCAGAAGAATCCATTCCCAAGTCCTCACCGAACTGTAAAAGAACCCAAAAACCTTGGGTCACTAAAGAATGTAAAGAAGCCATTAGACAACGCCGAGAAGCACTGAGAAAATTTAACAATCGTCCGATGCCCGAAAATTTAAGTAAATACCGTATTCTCCGGGCCAAAGCTCGCCGCACGACCAAAGAAAGCAAACAAGCATCATCGAAGAAATATATCTCTTCTTTAAACTCTCGCTCCACTATTGAGAAAGTTTGGGACACTATCCGCAAAATAAATGGAAAGAGAAAACACAATTCCTTCCAACATCTGAAACTGAACAATAACAATTTTAGTTCAAAACGTGATATAGCAAATATTCTTGCTGACAGTTTCTCGAAAAATTCCTCATCTAATTCTATAGAAGCCTTCCAAAAATTAAAAACTCAAAAAGGGAAGTCACGTTTAAAATTCACATCCAACAACTCGGAAAGTTATAACCAACTTTTCTCACTATTGGAGCTTATGAAGGTTTAGACAAGGCCCATGATACATCCGCTGGGCCTGACGAAATACATTACCAGTTTCTGAAACACCTTCCAGAATCATCATTAACATCTCTTTTGAAAATCTTCAATGATTTATGGATTATTGGTAATGTACCTAAGATCTGGAAAGAAGCAACAGTAATACCAGTTCCAAACCAGGTAAAGATAGCGCAGATCCTACCAACTATCGACCCATTGCACTGACGAGCTGTGTGTGCAAAGCAACGGAACGAATGATCAATTCTCGGCTTGTATGGTACTTGGAAACTAACAATTTAATATATCCTTTCCAAAGTTGATGATTTTCTAATAAGTTTTCGACCAAAGTACATGCATACAATTGAAAGACAAGTACAGCAAAATATCAACAAAATTCAAAATTGGGCCAGTACTAACGGTTTCAAATTCTCGAAATCAAAAACGGTATGTATGAATTTCTATCAGTTACGAAGACATCATGATGAACGTAAACTCACGCTGGACGGAACACCTATTCCAGTTGTTGAGGAAACAAAGCTTTTAGGTATTATCTTCGACAGAAAACTGACATTTATTCCACACCTAAAGAACATGAAAGCTAATTGCTTGAAACCTCTAGAGCTACTTAAAGTAGCAGCGCACACTGACTGGGGTTCTGATTGAAAAGTCATCCTCAATTAATATTGAACGTTTATTCGCTCCAAATTGGACTATGGTTGCGTTGTTTATGGTTCAGCTAGGAAGTCATATTTGAAGATGTTTGACCCAATTCATCATCAAGGAATAATGTTATGAAAAGTTTGTTATCATATCATAACCTTCTTCTCATTTCTTGCTATGAGAAGGAAACACTAGTATCATTAAGAGATGCCTTGGCCCATGATTAGAGAGAGAGAAAGAGAAGAAAGTTCGGGCTCTCTTAAAGTGAAGTAGGTGTCACGCATAACGGTGTAGATACGGCTACATCTTGGGGAAGCTCTGGCAATGCAAGAGGTACGGGATGCTGTAAGAGATAGACAAGTCTCTCTGATTCTGGGACTAACGAACTTTATTGATATAGATAGATATATAAAGCTACATTCTAGAGATACAACTTATAAAACCTTTATATTGAAAAATACATACAATACATATTGAATACTTTTCCTTCGATCTTACCAACTTCATACACTTGTGTAATTTCTGCATTTTAGAATATAATACAAATAATTGGATATCGCTTGAATTTAAAGAGCATAAAATTCAATAGTTGCGATTAATGCAACAATCATTTTTGCTAAATGTAAATTAAAATACTGATTTGAAATTGATTACTAAACCTTATTCTTGATTACTTAAATAATATTTATTCCCAAATTAAATCTTAGCATGAAGTTGGTAGCGAATTTATCTTTTCACCATAATACAAATACAAATGAATATAAATTCTTAAAAACAATTAAATATTCCATTACATTATAATATTAAAATAAAAAAGAACTCACAAGAATATTGCAAACTACGAAAGTTACCACAGAAATCTTTAACTTTTAAAGGTACTTATTCATTAAGAAATTTACGAACACAAACGATTCTTACCTGTAAGAGATAGACAAGTCTCTCTGATTCTGGGACTAACGAACTGAAGATACAAGCGGCTCGACGCATTATTTATACTGGTTCAAGACACCCCTGGCCATATTTGGTAAAGATTTGGGTACCAAGTGTATCATGCCAGTACCATGCCGGTACCGCGTGTATTTGTCCCAAACCAGAAAGAGGTTCAGTCTATCCTGATGGAATCGAATATGTTCTTTACGTTATAATCCGCCTAATCAGCATTATATTCGTGTCAGGAAAACGGTTGAACCTTAGGTTACTAAGTCAGACAGAACATTAGGAATTTTTGCCACTGAGTGTTATTCGCTGAGTTAGCATACACATGTATAACACAGAAGAGAATATTTGTACTTGTTGTAAAGGAAGCAGTCTTTATCAAAATAGAATATAGTTCTAGTAAATAAAGTTAATCTCCATATATTTTAGTGGAAATTACTCCCAATATAATTTAATGAAAAATTGATCCAATGAAAAATTAGTTTTAATACAATTTAGAGAGAATTTCAATGTCATTATTTTTACTCAAAAATTCTATCCTAATAATAAGACTCGCTCTAGGAGCATTTAAGACATCCCCGTTGAAAGCCTTGTCGTTGAACCTGAACGAACCACGTTTATCACATCGTAGACAAATGCTTTCCGCACAGTATACTCTCAAAATAAGATCAAATCCTCTGCACCCTACGTTTCGGCTGATTTTCAACCCAAATACAAAACCTTATACGAAAATAAACCAAACGTCATACCTCCTTTTGGCATTAGAATATCATCCAGCCTTGATAGTACCAAAATTGATCTTTCTAAAATTCAGAAAACGTCTATCTCCGAAACACCTCCCTGGATACTTAAACAACCAAAAGTATTTTTTACGTTACACGATGGATAAAAGTCTGAGACGAACCCTTCCATATTCAACAACTCTTATCATGAACTCCTCACCGAATTTGAAAACTACACAAGAATTTATACTGATGGATCAAAGGATGAGGAAAAGGCTGATGCAGTCTTTGTTAGTGGAAAACACACTGCACAAATTCGCTTCCCAAATGGTACATCCAATTTTTTCAGCCGAAATCAGAGCAATAGACCTTGCTCTGCAATATATAGAAAACAAACGTATTTTAAACAGCATCATCTTCTCCGACTCCCTATCAGTACTTCAGT
>JAECUM010032992.1:0-17708 GCA_016617855.1 Megalonaias nervosa | reverse complement strand
GCGTTCGGTGGTGCCGCAGCAGCAGTATCTAGAGTAGGGTCAGGAGGTATTCGAGCACCTATCATAGGAGAACCAGAGCCTATCTCTAATTATCTACCGATGCAGAATGGAAAAATGATTCCAGACGGACCGATACCACTACCGGCTTTTGCTGCACATACCAGTAGCTCCGTCGGAAGGTCTGGCCAGACTGGAGTGCAAGAGGCACCATTACCTGATCGAGAAAACTTAAGATCGTCGCGACTGCAGAATTTATATTCTTCCCAGTCAGGACAGAGTCAACCCGATGTTCAGTTGCCCCAATTGCCCAAAGTGCCTATTCCACTAGTACCTGACCTTCCCAAATCAGCTCCCTTGCCGCCTTTCTCTCCCGTCCCTAGTGTACCAGTAATACTACCTTTACCTTCCTTACCCAATTTACCTATTGCTCCTAAACTACCAGACTGGCCCAGCTTACCAGAATTACCATCCATATCGCCAGCTTCCAGTCCACAGGTAATTAGCCCTTTGCTGTCCATTTCAGACGTGCTACAAGGTCCAAAAGTGCCAGATTTACCAAAATTAGACTTAACAGATTTGACAGTTCCGAAACTTCTGTCGATGGACAACATACCTAGTTCTCCGCTAAAGACAATCACTGATGTAGATATTTCGGATTTGAAACTTAAACTTCCAAAGCTGGCTGACATAGCTGATAAACTGAAGTCAGACCTTCCTGACCTCTCGAGTCTAGTGGCAAGTCTCAAAGATAGCCCTGAGCTTGCAAAACTATCGAAACTGGCGAACGAAGCAGCCACAATGCAACTGCCAGATGGTCTTGGTGATGTTATAAAAGCCTTGAAAGAGGCAGTGGCCAACGTCAAAGGAGATGATTCTCCAAGCAAAAAAGGTGATGACTCCTCCTCCTCATCTAGTGATGATGACGAAGATGTACCGGAAGGTAAGTCCTCTCTCTTTTCCGTTGCAACACGACAAAATGTAACAAAGGACAACACTTAAATCTCTGTCTCTGTCTCTGTCTGTCTGTTTGTCTGTCTCTCGTAATACCGTCCGTGCTCTTAAACCACCGGAAATTAAATGCATCTTGCTGGAAATATACATCATACAAGACGTTGTAAATACACAGGTTGCTGGAACTGGTTCCTGTGTTTTGTTTGTATACGCGATGTAGGGTTTATTGTTTAATTCAATTATGACTATAAATACGACTTGTCTCTGTCTATCCCTTGAATCATTGTTGCCATAATGATTGATTGATTGATTGAATGAATGAATGATTGTGGTTTTACGGCGCACCAGCACTGTAAGGCTATTTAGCGCCACAGAATGCGTTATATGTTAAATTATTTACAGCTAATACAAGGTTCATTATCGACCAGCAATAATAAGACCAAACAATTAAAATCAAAACGATGAGATGCTGGTGGCAATATCTGAAGATTCCAGAACAAAACTGAATATAAATGGTATACGTCAATTAATAATTAGATTAAAAAAGGTATTTAGGATGAATGATAGGTTTGATACCGACATGACTGGGCAACCAACAGTATATGAGATTGTGAGAGGCATACAGCTCGCCATGGTAAATGAGGGCACTGATCATTAACGGGCTTTCCAGCTTCCCATTGCGTAATGACTGAAGTACTGATCGTGAATCATGAAGATGATAGAGGTTTAAATATTTTTGGTTTCGATAGATTCCAGAGCAAGGTATATTGCCCTCATTTCTGGCCATACTATCGTATCAAGACTTGCTGAGTAAATAATGTTTAAAAGAGCTATTACAAACATCTTTTCAACAACTCATATAAACACTTGCACACTGATATTGTTTTTATCCCGACGTAAATAAGTACTTGTTGAATACTTATTTGTTGAATATCTGACCGCCCCGTTGGTCTAGTGGATAGAACGTCCGCCTCGGATGCGGGAGGTCGCGGGTTCGAACCCCGGCCGAGTCATACCAAAGACTTATAAAAATGGTACTAACAGCTGCCTTGCTTGGCACTCAGCATTAAGAGGTTAGTGTTAAGACTGGTCGGCCTGGTGTCAGTATAATGTGTTTGGGTGGGACATTATGCTACTTGCCCCAGTGCTATACATCACTATAGACTGCCATCGTAGCGATATGACTGAAAATGTTTTAAAGCTACGTTAAATATCCAAATCACACACACACACACACACACACACACAGACATTTGTTGAATACAATATACCTGAATACCGGTAATGCTATCTACACATTTCAATTATTTTTCAGAAATTTGTAACCAGTGCGGTGGAAAAACTGCGAATTGTCGCGTTAGACTTCCGAACACATGTGATAAGTATGTCATCTGTTCTGGTGACGATGACAGTGACTCATCGAATGACGACAGCAACAATAAAGCTGATAATAATAATGACGATGATTCGTCCGATGACGATGACAAATCGCAGCCAAAACTTCGCACATGTCCTTTTGGAGAGTTTTGGGATGACAATGAAGATGTATGCAAACATTCTGGAGAGGTGGATTGTCCATTTGGTAAAGTTCGATATACTTTATACGTTATATTTTAAGTGTGCTTGAGTTATTGTACTTTATCAACGATGCAGTTTTATCTAAAAGCTGTTGGAGGTAAAAAACATGGGATATTTTTTCTCTATGTTAATGCAACTGAAATGCGAGAAATGTAAGCAAAACAATGTGTTATGTGACTTTCCCCAATATATAATTAATAAATTACTTAATAAGCTACTATACAAAACGTATAAGTATTCTGTATGTAGAGAGATCTGCACAAAACTTTCCCCAATATCGATCAATGAAATATTAAATGGTTGGTTAAGACTTTAGTCGTGGAATAGCTTGATCCATATGATATATCCTTCCACAAACTCTTTGTCATCGACAGATTGTTACAGCCATTCACATTAATCTTGTTTAAAAAAATAATAATACATTATATGCTATTTTTTAGATAACAATACATTATATGTTATTGTATTTCAGATTCCTGTAAGAATATGCTTGGGTCGCCTAGTCGAAGAAGCTCCGCAAGCTGTCGTGCCTACTGGAGATGTGAGTGGGGCCGATCCGTGTCTGACTGTTGTCCGGTGGGAACAGCTTACAAAGAGAATGATGGATGCGTTACGGACGAATCATGTACCGGATCTTGCTCAGACGATGAACCTGATTCCCGTAAGGCTTGCATTTCATCACGAATAATACACTTTTTATGTCAAGTAATGTAAATTCATTTTCTTCGGGGGTTACCACTTTTGAAACACGAATATAATTACTCATTCAGCAATGTTCCTAATGTGCTAGCAGTACGACTCCTTCCGGAATGAACAAATTTACACACCGACAAAAATGACATTTACACATATCCACGAAAATTGATAACCAGTAATTCGACTTCTTAATCTAGTGAGTCAGAGGAGAGAAATAAATGAAAATCTATTAACAACTATTTCAAGGAGACTATACAATATACAAGTGACGCACGTCAGACGACAAAAGAGAAGAAGAAATTTTGCTTGGGTGCAATAAAAGATGATACTATCTTTAGATCCCTGTAAGTGCAATAGCTGTGATAAATTTAGAGTATAGGAAAGTTATCTTGAACTGTTGAGTCATCTATCCGAAACACACTAAAACCTATAACGCACACATGAAATTGTGTGTAGATATCCTCTACTGGTTGAAAAGCAAATTATATTCTTGAACTTCATAATACTGTGTAACCCATCCGTTACTTTGTTGTATCACGTGAAAGCGCGAGTGTACTATAGGATTTCTAATCGGGTTAGTTGACACAAAAGACTGGACTCATAACCAGAAGTTCTCGATCAACGATCGATAAAACTCAAAGTAAGAAGCATTCCATATACAAAGCAAATGTTTGAGTGAGATCTCGTTTAACACTGAACATTCATATTTACAGCATTCTGTGACAAGAAACCAGTGGAAGGAATGTCAAGTTTCTATCGACAGTACACTCCAGCCAAAGTTTGGGTCCGCATGCCGTGCGCGCCTGGGACGTTCTTTAGTGAAGGCAGTTGCGGATGTAACAGGAAGTCATCGGGGATACCACAAGACGTGGCAAAGAAGCCGATGGAAAAGGGTATGAACATTTTCTGTAACTAACAGTTTCATTTTTATATTGTCTTTTTCTTCGTGAAACAAGAACTTAAAACGAGTAATTAAATTAAAAATATCACAAACCAGGCAACGCTCCTCCGATTTTTTCCTTTTTATCGTTTTTTTATAACTGACTACTGAACATGAAACTAATTTTTGCACAGTTTTTAAACTTTCATTACAAATAGGATGGATTCTCAATGAAAACGCTTGGGGACAACAGAATAAAATCGCTTCAACAAGTATGAAATCTGTATATTCTTAGAAACAATGGATTTTCATATTCAAATAAAATTTCGCAGCTCAGGTCCTTATTCCTTATCCCAGAATCACTAAGCAATATGTAACCAGTTGCCTATTCCAGATTAAGAAAATGAAAATTGCACGTTGAACCCCTTTAAGTGGATTAGTAACAAGGGGTCGATTTAGATCTCTTAAACAAGATGATACCAATTTAGTCGAGCGGAATAAAAGGGAAATGGATTCTCCGCCAGAGGACTGAATCTAACAATGCTTTGGAGTACACAAATCCCATGTTAAAATAGTTTGGACTCAAATCATTCTTTGAATGTTTGTAGATATGTATCTGCTCAGACAGTGGAAAACGTTCAACAAAATTCGTCAGGTTGGTTCAAAGAAGTTTGAGGCTTAATCTAGATAGCAATTATAAAATGCAACCAGTACAACAAACTACGTGCACCTATGGAACCTTAGATCCCCATTCTTAAACTATTTTGATTACGACCTCTGATTTACATTTTGTACTTGGAATTTTGTTTCGATCCAATAAACGAATTATTGACGAATTTCATCTTGAGAACAGGTAGGTTTAAATGTATTGCGATGACCGATGATATCGGCAATTGTGACTATGGCATCCACTGCTGAAACAATTTTGATTTTATCCACTTCTTGGCAATCTTATAGGCAACGGATCTGCTCAGGCGTTCGGAGAAGTGTGAACGAAATTTGTCGAGCTGTTTCCAAAAACATGAAGGCTGAATAGGGAATACTTATATCTGCAGATACATACCTTTTCCTCATATGATCTGATCCGCTGATAAAAATACTTTGGTTCTGAGTTTTATTTACCTTCTTTATTCACTTTGATTCTGAGAATTATTTGACAGTTTCATTGGAATCTTCTTGGACTTCAAGAATAAATGTTGATGAAATTCGTTGAGCTGAATCAGCAGCACTCAAGGGTAAAGATGAGTATTGGTCTGTATAGTCTGTTTTCGATCGCCTATCATGTAGATAATTAAATCTATCAGGACCCCATATGTTCACCTCTGGACCTTAAGTTCCCCGTCTTAAAGCATTTTGATTTGGACCCTTTTGAGATTTTATTATTTGCATTCCTTTTGTACTCATGAAGTATTGATAAACTTAATTAGGATCAGTTGGAAAGGATAGTTAGGCCATTATAGATTAGTTCTATGATAAAGATGACCTTTTATGGGCACATTTTCGAAGAACAGAAAGAGTCTCTTCTGCAAGATGTTATTTTCTTTTTGGCACTCCCCTTTTATTTTTTGTATTTAGAGTTTGATATCGAACTATAGAATACAATGAGATGCATTGCATTTAAGACATTGAGACGAATTTCATTTTAGACAGCGTAATCAGAGACTCATGTGTTTTATGGACTAGATACGCAATTAATGTCTTAAAATTACTGATCATTTGATCAATCTCAACTATAATTTCAGCTACTGAAAGCATTTTAATATAAACCGCTTATCGACATATTATGGTCATAGAATAGCTTAAACGTTGCAGAATGTTTGTAGAAAAAATCGTCGAGTATGAAAATCCTGATATTTAGATTTTTAATATCTCCAGAAATATAACATGCTTAATGGAATTATGTTTTTAACTTTATTTAACCTTTGAGAAATTTGTATGTGCTTTAACCTTCTGTTTTAAAGTCGAAATGATTAGGCCTTTTGGCAGATACTTAATATATTTGTATTTTGATTCTATATTTGGTCTTCTGTTGTTTACTTTCTGCTTGCACCCCTAGAATAAGTTCTGATGAAAATCGTTGCAAAGAATCAGTATGATAAGAGAATAAATTACAATGTTTGTATGTGTAACCTATAATGAGATCATCTATTTATCTGAAATAAATTAGGTTGATGAGAATCAATGTTTTACTTTTCTTCTATTGAACTTTTTCTGGGCATTACTAATTAGTCGCCTTAAACCCCTATAATAATCTGAGATAGGTTTCAAAGAGCGAAATGGGAGAAATAGAAATGCCCTTATGTCACATATAACCGGGATTTTAGTAATGCGTATTCCGTGATGACATGGACTATGGAAACCTACAATGCAAGTTTTTCGATTTATCTCTTCTTTGGGATTTTATGCTTAACCTTCTGCTCAGACAGTTGATAAAATTTAGACAAAGTCTGGTAAACAGGATTAATATAAATATTGTAGGTATAAAAGTAATCAAATATGACCTTGATCATTTTTCGGACGTGTTTTGTATCTCTAGGGACATCCATCGAGATGTGTCAGGTGTTGCTGTATTCCTCGATCAATTTTTGTAAGACATATATCCATTATCGCGTCTTGTGGTCTGTGAAGTACTGCCACATTCTGGTCTTTAGAGTTCATTTTAATCTTTCTACTACGGATGCCTATTTGTGGAACTATGAAGAACACGTCCATGTTTTCTTTTTCCAATATGTTCTTCATTTTAGTTGGAAGCATTCTTTCCTTTATCAAATATTTTTTAATTCAGGTTTTTCTTCTTTGGATGTATCGTTTTCGTATATACTATATCCTCTTTTCGATTTCGCTTTTCAGCGTAAGTATATTTAATATCGTATTAATTACTGTCAGAACATATTTGCCTTCATTTTCATGTTTCATATACCTGCATGTCAACGAAATCATTTAAAACAATCGTCGGCATGACTTGTATACACATTTGTCTTGGAAAGTCTCTTTCCCCATACTTGTTATTGTATGCACTGGGTTAAGTTCACTATCCTTCTCATTTCATGCAGCATATCTTTTTTTGGTCAATCCTGATATGGTGACATACCAATTTCATATTTATCTGGGTCGTGGGACAGTACGAATGATGACAAATTGTCTTAAACAGACCTCCTTTTGTAAGAGTCCAAAGACTCTTACACTCCAAACCTAAACAAACGACTGGGCGTACATGCTCCATTTTCACACAATAGGTACATCTATTCGTCTAAAATGTTTCTTCTGTTTGTGAAGATACCTATGAGAAAACTTTAACTGACAAATTTGTTTAATAAACTTTTCTACTCTTTGAGTAGATCTCTAACCAGAAACTTGTCGAAGAGGGTCAAAGAGGGGTTAAAATTAAAATACTTTAAGCAGGGATGCGTGTAGTGCAGAGTAATAACAGAATCGGTCATCTCGGGACCCGCATTATATAGCCGGTTACATATAAGGATACACATATTTATCTGAGTCAGCTCGCCTTAGCTTGTCTAAATTTATATAGGAGTCTAAGATGATCTCCAGCTAGCAAAATCTAGAAAATGGATGAAATGTTAATAGTTTACTTTTATAATCTCGTATAAGTAGTTTGATATTTATTTCTTATTTGTTCTGGAATAAAATTAAATAACCGGCTAGATTTCACTTAGTCCTAGGCCTGTTTCTCCTACAAAATTGGTTACAACTTGTTCTAGTAGTCTTTGTCCGCCTTTAGTTATCGATGCCCAGAAATATTGTTCAAATGAAATTAGATAATGATTCACCTATGTTGCCTTTATACCAGCGACAAGGATTAAAACTTTCCATTTTGGACTTTGAATTACACCGATTTTCCTTACCTTCTTCAAGATTATTTTAGGAGTCCATGCAGATCCCGGACTACTTAAGGGCAAATAAGGGGTCAAAATAACAATGTTTTTAGTAAGATATCTGATCGTTCATATATCAAAATATATTCATCTACCTATAGGCTTGGCAGAATTATTTTCTATTTAATCCCAACATTTCCGGGAACCGGTTCATTAAATTTCGTCCAGACTTTATCTCATATTTGAGCAAAGCTCTGTATAGGATATACCTAAAGGAGGTTTACGTCAAGCTTTTATAAGCAGGAATCGTGTAGTTCCAAAGTGTTAATATCATTGGTTATCCGAATACAGGCTATACAAAACTAACACATCTGGAGCCTCGTAATAACTGATCACTTATTCCTCATTCACTGTGGAATAAGGCAAAATTAACAGCTTGCTTTTACTCTATTTTGGCCAATATATTCATATTAGGTTATCACCCAACTCAGACGACGTTGTATATTCTAATAAGTAACACCATGTGTTTTCCGGGAATCTCCGCATGATTCTGCTAGTAATAATAAAAAAGATCGAGCACAATACTATACCTTTGAAAGCTTTGTAGTATGTGTAACTCATCATTCTCTCTAAAAGAATCGCATCTCTAAATTAAAATTCATCATCTACTGTTTTATTTTGTTTTTAGTTTCTAATCTAAAGACGTAATGAGTTTCCACAGAAAAGAAAACTACCAGCAATCAAAAGATTCAGTCTAATGAATTAAAACACCCATGATACATTTACTCTTTTTACACAGTTTTAAACCTAAGAATGTTTCTTTTCCAAAATCTTTTATGTAGCAGGACAGAATATAAATCTGACCTCGATGTGAACTAACTTTTCTGTCTTAAGCCTTTTTTTTTCCAGACCGTATTAACCATAAATATTTGTGTCCCTTGACACGACCTCTAAGTACCCGGGTGTGTTAGGCAATATTTACGATGCTTTTTTTTTTTCTTCATAAAAATGTGTAATGCTATGAAATA
This sequence comes from Megalonaias nervosa, assembly GCA_016617855.1. Lineage (NCBI taxonomy): Eukaryota > Metazoa > Mollusca > Bivalvia > Unionida > Unionidae > Megalonaias > Megalonaias nervosa. Next base: position 8,742 of record JAECUM010032992.1, on the reverse strand, counting down.
CCCATTAATGAAATGTTTGACGGATTATGAATCAATGTGTAAGTCAATTACTTTTACCATGCGTCAGATCATTTTATTTATACACCAGGCCCAGAGCTCCCAAGATTCTTTGCCGAGTTGGATACTAAATTTCCACAATCAGCCAATCAAAATCATGCTCAGATACACACCACCGAAGAGCACGGTTTCTCATTATACGTATGGTCATTGTGTCGGATTCCCAGGAATGACTAACAATTTTTCTATATATTCAGCATTCATGTGTCCTGATACCCATGGCAAGCAAAATACTTATCTACATACATCACTCATGCGTTCAATGATTCAGATTATCAAAATCTGTTTCTCTATATCAATCGCTACTCTGTACATTTATTGTTAAATTGTTTGGCTTACGAATAATTAATGGAACAGTTTGATTGAACTCGACCCAAACTGTTTTCAGAGTTATAATTTCGCTCATTTGGCTAATCGATTTTTAATGTCATCTTATGAATAGTTATGTCAATCGATGTATTTTTAGGGCCAATGTACTAAAGGCTAATAAATGAATGGAAGCGGAGTTCGTTCACTCTGAGTGTCTAATGATGCTGAAATATAACTTGTCCTAAGATAGGACCTCTGAGATCGGTTAATTCAATGTAATATAGTTCTCTACATTAGTGAAATAATATAAAGTTTATATAATTTTTGTTCTTCATGTGAAGACTTACTTACGTTTACCTATATTGAAAACGTTCAGATAATGACAAGCGAAAAGACCGAGATTACCAGAGCAGTAAGTATGGAAAATGAAGCATGCCAGTAATTTGGATACAATATGTGTTGTCTGCCTGCGTTTTTCACGGTCGCAAAGAAAAATATCCTTTAAACATAAACTTATTTGTTTGTTATTTCTGCTCTGTTAACATAAGAGATAATTAACCCATTTGAGGGAGTCGATCAAAACGCAGAAAGTGCACAGCATTAAGATTATGTGTTGGCTGTACTAACAATAATAAAGTACTTGTTTACGGTAAGTGCGCCTCTTATCTAGTTTCATGGCAAAGGCTGTGGAGGTAGAAACGTGTTTCATTATCTGGGTTATAATTGGTTTATCTTGTATTTTGCAGCATGATATTTGCAGTTTCACTTCATTCAGGATTTTATGTATGTATCACGTTGTTTGTAAATAAGACTTGAAGTGTCCAATTTTGTTATTAAGAAAACTTATGAAAAGTCAAATTGAGCACAGTTATGAAATTTATTTTAAATTCAAAGCTTACCATAAATGAAATTACATTCGAAGGTGTTTTATAACAAATTTGGTGTTTACATTTATGCTAATTTTTTAAATCAGATTTTGAAACTTTTTGTGATGTACCAGACTTTGCAATTTCATTGGCGTCTATGGTAAATAAAGGAAATTGGAAAGAAGATGAAACAAAAAAACGAATATAGTGATTGTTCATTTGCTTGTAGTTCTAAAAAGTATTAGAGGTGGTTTAAAAAAATGAGTACTACTAGCTAACGTTACATAACTGACTATCTAGAAAAGGGACATTATTCTCACTTTGTTCTTAGTCATGCCAATTATTCGTTATTATCGTTACATGTCACGTGATGCTTACATGAAATGATATTTAACCCACATAGAGCTTAAGTTCACCAGAAATAAGCTTTTAACACTTTTGATATATTTGTGCAAGCACGGAATAACGCATTACCTGTAAACTGAAGACAACATAAGGAAAAGACCTCCTGAGATTAAGCTTGAGGATCGATTAAGAACGTGCAGCACGCGCAGCCTAAATAGTTTTGTGCGAATAGCATCATGCACGACATGAAATAAAAGCTATATGTACTTATAAAAGTCTTAAGGTAGTCCTGACTGATTCACTTTATATCTGCTCTGATTTTGTTTTTCTCTTTGTTTTATTGGAACCAAATGTGCTGCATAATTAGGTGACAAATTCTGTTGTATAATGTCTGATCAAGAGGAAATTTAATAGAGGAGGTAAATTTAAACTGAAAAAGGAGAGTGAACGAAATTTACGGAACAAAATGCTGTGGCATAATGGAAGAATCTTCTTTATCCAGGGACGTTGTCCATCCAATTTATCTACATTACCAAATTACACATACGCACGTTTTGTTCGGTCTTTGATACAATATTATTTATACCTCAGGAATGCTACATTGTATGTTCTATGATTTTTGTCTCGCCTGCCTTAGCAACTACAAGACGTGTATCACTTATTCCTAGGGCGGCATCAACAATGGTTAAGGTCGTTAACATTGAGAGGGATCACTACAATGGTTAACACTGAGATGGACCCCTGTAATATATTGATTGTTTAGTCTGCAATAGTTCATATTTTATATCCAAACACGATTACCATACGTGTGATTAAGGTCATTTTATAATCATATCAAAGTTTTTGTAAACGTTGTCTTTTCTGTATGGTCGTAGGTTCCAAATCGTAATTGTATCAGTCACGGAGCATCTGACATATAATTCCTAGGAATGTTTGCATAGAAAGTGTATGTTTGGGCAATTTTAATGGATTCATTATAATATGACTGAAGAATTATGATTTTCCTATCCATCAAACCCTATTGACCTCTTTTTAGTGAAATTACAAGAACAGGGAAAACACTAGCTGATTAAACAAAATATATATCAAACTTCAGTTGATAACTAAGTGACACATCGTTTAAGATTGCAACACTAAAGTTGATAACTAAGTGACACATCGTTTAAGATTGCAACACTAAAGTTGATAACTAAGTGACACATCGTTTAAGACTGCAACACTAAAGTTCTGTAAAGGAACTCTAATAATTTCCGTATAACAAAATAATGGAACATTATATAAAATCATCAATTGCAACGTTTTGTCGAATTTGTAAAGAATAATTTTCTTGAAACATATCTTTTAGTGAATGTCTGCTTACAAATATGTCCTTTAAAGCGCACAAACATGCCACAAACCTCGCAACAGTTTGTTTATAAGTTTATTACTTATTAGGTTGTTATTAAGGGGGTGAGGTGTCAAAACTCCCTCTCTCCCTTTCATGTCGACCTCGTTGCATTTTCCGTCATCAAACAAAGTAAAAGCAGTTTCCTTCCATGTGATAACTGTTTATCTTATTACACAAATCATTTAACAAGTTTTTATAGTTTATAATTAGGCAAAGGATTCTATTTTGTTTCTCAGGACCAGACCGTGAAGTATACATGTGCTTTGACAGTGATACATCGGACACGTCTGGAAAATACACTTACGTTGAAAATGACAACTCTCTTGTGTCTGTCTTCGATGGAGTCGCCCATTTCCGAGGAGACGGAAAACTCAGCATGCCGAGGTTTTCTGGGGCCCCATATGGGAATAACTGGATTTTCGAATTGAAGTAAGTGGCTAATGTGATATTCATATTACATCTTTTTTATACAGAAACATTAAAGATTGTCTGCTCCTAACACTTTTTCCATGTTCACTTGTAAATGAGGTCTTCAAGATCTACCCATTTAATATCTGACTTCACGTTATTCTTCAAATTTTCTCATCAAATTTTGTGTATTTTTCAGTCGTACACTCAAATGTTCCTTATTTCGCTTTAAAAGACTGCCCTAATCTGATGTGAGAATCCATAAACACGTCTGTGAATTGGAAATATTAATGACAAGCTAAATTAAACGACCTCAAGCAGAGATCAAGGAAAATAAAGTACATCAGAAATAGTTACAGAAGCAATGCATGACAATTCATCCGCTTGCTACGATCGACTGTAATATTTTATAATTTGGGTAAAAATATAGTTCTTTAGTAGTTTTATAGAAACATCCTTTTATAAATTTATTCAAAACAAAGCGCACTTTTCATCCCTGTGCCATTCTCTTTTAAAGAAAAGAAATAAAAGAAACAAGCATAAACAAAATGCATTCGAAGTAGTTTTATCATTACACCAGCTTATAGTTGAGTACGCTAATGCAGTAACGATGTGTTACACAATTCGTAAACAAGGCAGCGTCAACTGAGCAAAAGTGCCAACGCGGGTTTCTATTTGCAACACAGACTGGTGTGAGTCACGCACAATTTTCAAAATGCAACAGAAGCTAAATTATGCAAACATATGTACCCTCAATGTAGCCGAAAAAATATCGTGTATAGTTAATGACGTGAAATATGTTTCATATTACAATTTATGCACAACAAAATAATACTGAATTGTACGAGAAATGATTTAATACATGCATTGTAAGAAATATAGGATACATGAGTATATGCATTCATCTCTCACTCACTCTCTCCCTTTCTCTCAAACATGCCACCATTCTTTATTGCTAATATTCTACAACATCAAACTCATAACTAAAATAACATCAATACTTAATTTAAATATTTTAAAAATATTTGGCTCTCTCTGTGGGGGCTACTCATGGGCTAGAATCTGAATGTAAAAGAATGATTCCCAATCAGTGCTAGGCTGATCCCAGCATTACTGTGTATTCTGGGCTGATCCCAGCTCAAGTTGAATTGGTGCTAGGCTGATCCCAGCTCACTGTAAAAGACTGATTCCCAATCGGTGCTAGGCTGATCCCAGCATTACTGTGTATTCTGGTCTGATCCCAGCTCAAGTAGAATTGGTGCTAGGCAGATTCCCAGCTCAATGTAAAAGACTGATTTCCAATCGGTGCTAGGCTGATCCCAGCATTACAGTGTATTCTGGGCTGATCCCAGATCAAGTAGAATTGGCGCTAGGCTGATCCCAGCTCAAGTAAAATCTGTGCTAGGCTGATCCCAGCATTCAAGTGTATTCTGGGCTGATCCCAGCTTAAGTAGACTACGTGCTAGGCTGATCCCAGCATGCTAATGTATTCTGAGCTGATCCCATCTTAACCAAATCTATGCTAGGCTGATCCCCGCATAAGAGTGTGTTCTGGGTTGATCCCAGATTCGTGTAATAGAGCTAGGCTGATCCCAGCATGAAGCAAATATTCTTATATTTTTCCTATTTACTGTAAAAGAAATGTATTTAATGGACATGACCTTTACGTTATTAGTATAGCTTATGAGTATCCGATTGGGGAAAAGTGATCCTATCCCATGGTAGCCCCATGCGCATGAACAACATAAGGGCACAACCCATGCTGTATTCATCGATGGGTGGTAACTGGGGTGGTGGCGGGCCAGCACAAATCCATAAGAAAAGTTTGATGCAGAGACTCAAAATCCATTGTCTGTATCTTTGAAAAGCCAGAGAAGTGAAACTCTACATTCATTGTCTGTACATTTGAAAAACCAGAGAAGTGACTGATCACATGGTACTCTATATGATCCCGCAATGTTACGTAAGATTATCTAATTTGGTTGGCTCTTTGAATCCTGCTGCCAATGCCAACCAATGGGAACAGTTCTGCTCATGCCCCTCCCCCGCCCCCCCCCCCTTCAACAAGCCCCATAAAGACAGCAAGAGGCTAATAACAGTCTCTTGTATAATTCCCAGGTCTGCCTCTCAGTTTGAAGGTACATGTACAACACCCCTATCCAAGTGTTAGCCACTGACTAAGCCTTATAATTTGACATTACATCATCTTACCACACCACCAGTGGCAGTTCCTCCCTCAATAGTCATTATCAGACAAACCCCATTGCAACACTGGCAATGTATACCTACAATAACTCAAGATCCTCAAGTTGTGCATAAACTAAAATTTAATAAATTATCCTTTTATGCACAACAAAATAATACTGAATTGTACGAGAAATGATTTAATACATGCATTGTAAGAAATATAGGATACATGAGTATATGCATTCATCTCTCACTCACTCTCTCCCTTTCTCTCAAACATGCCATCATTCTTTATTGCTAATATTCTACAACATCAAACTCATAACTAAAATAACATCAATACTTAATTTAAATATTTTAAAAATATTTGGCTCTCTCTGTGGGGGCTACTCATGGGCTAGAATCTGAATGTAAAAGAATGATTCCCAATCAGTGCTAGGCTGATCCCAGCATTACTGTGTATTCTGGGCTGATCCCAGCTCAAGTAGAATTGGTGCTAGGCAGATTCCCAGCTCAATGTAAAAGACTGATTTCCAATCGGTGCTAGGCTGATCCCAGCATTACAGTGTATTCTGGGCTGATCCCAGATCAAGTAGAATTGGTGCTAGGCTGATCCCAGCTCAAGTAAAATCTGTGCTAGGCTGATCCCAGCATTCAAGTGTATTCTGGGCTGATCCCAGCTTAAGTAGACTACGTGCTAGGCTGATCCCAGCATGCTAATGTATTCTGAGCTGATCCCATCTTAACCAAATCTATGCTAGGCTGATCCCCGCATAAGAGTGTGTTCTGGGTTGATCCCAGATTCGTGTAATAGAGCTAGGCTGATCCCAGCATGAAGCAAATATTCTTATATTTTTCCTATTTACTGTAAAAGAAATGTATTTAATGGACATGACCTTTACGTTATTAGTATAGCTTATGAGTATCCGATTGGGGAAAAGTGATCCTATCCCATGGTAGCCCCATGCGCATGAACAACATAAGGGCACAACCCATGCTGTATTCATCGATGGGTGGTAACTGGGGTGGTGGCGGGCCAGCACAAATCCATAAGAAAAGTTTGATGCAGAGACTCAAAATCCATTGTCTGTATCTTTGAAAAGCCAGAGAAGTGAAACTCTACATTCATTGTCTGTACATTTGAAAAACCAGAGAAGTGACTGATCACATGGTACTCTATATGATCCCGCAATGTTACGTAAGATTATCTAATTTGGTTGGCTCTTTGAATCCTGCTGCCAATGCCAACCAATGGGAACAGTTCTGCTCATGCCCCCCCCCCGCCCCCCCCCCCCTTCAACAAGCCCCATAAAGACAGCAAGAGGCTAATAACAGTCTCTTGTATAATTCCCAGGTCTGCCTCTCAGTTTGAAGGTACATGTACAACACCCCTATCCAAGTGTTAGCCACTGACTAAGCCTTATAATTTGACATTACATCATCTTACCACACCACCAGTGGCAGTTCCTCCCTCAATAGTCATTATCAGACAAACCCCATTGCAACACTGGCAATGTATACCTACAATAACTCAAGATCCTCAAGTTGTGCATAAACTAAAATTTAATAAATTATCCTTTTGTGCACAACAAAATAATACTGAATTGTACGAGAAATGATTTAATACATGCATTGTAAGAAATATAGGATACATGAGTATATGCATTCATCTCTCACTCACTCTCTCCCTTTCTCTCAAACATGCCACCATTCTTTATTGCTAATATTCTACAACATCAAACTCATAACTAAAATAACATCAATACTTAATTTAAATATTTTAAAAATATTTGGCTCTCTCTGTGGGGGCTACTCATGGGCTAGAATCTGAATGTAAAAGAATGATTCCCAATCAGTGCTAGGCTGATCCCAGCATTACTGTGTATTCTGGGCTGATCCCAGCTCAAGTTGAATTGGTGCTAGGCTGATCCCAGCTCACTGTAAAAGACTGATTCCCAATCGGTGCTAGGCTGATCCCAGCATTACTGTGTATTCTGGGCTGATCCCAGCTCAAGTAGAATTGGTGCTAGGCAGATTCCCAGCTCAATGTAAAAGACTGATTTCCAATCGGTGCTAGGCTGATCCCAGCATTACAGTGTATTCTGGGCTGATCCCAGATCAAGTAGAATTGGTGCTAGGCTGATCCCAGCTCAAGTAAAATCTGTGCTAGGCTGATCCCAGCATTCAAGTGTATTCTGGGCTGATCCCAGCTTAAGTAGACTACGTGCTAGGCTGATCCCAGCATGCTAATGTATTCTGAGCTGATCCCATCTTAACCAAATCTATGCTAGGCTGATCCCCGCATAAGAGTGTGTTCTGGGTTGATCCCAGATTCGTGTAATAGAGCTAGGCTGATCCCAGCATGAAGCAAATATTCTTATATTTTTCCTATTTATAACTGTAAAAGAAATGTGTTTAATGGGCATGACCTTTACGTTATTAGTATAGCTTATGAGTATCCGATTGGGGAAAAATGCCAAATTGAATTTGATATTAAAAATATCAAATGAGAGCCCCAAAGAGGATGCCAGTTTGTAATGTGAAAATCCGTTTGGAAGGACTGGTGTCCAAAGCACATGATACTAAATGTATGTACACAACTGTGGCTGAGGAGATAGGAGATGGTTAGGGTGAAATCTGATGTAGCGCTCATAACATGACGGAACCATCATTCTAAAGTCCTAATTAGATGGTCCTCCACACCAACTGCAGGTGCAGTCGCAGAATTGTCACAGTTCACCGAATTCTTTGTCTGGGGCCACTAATTTCTCCAGTAACACCACCAGTCCAGCACACGTGTGAATTTGGCACACAATATCCAGAAATGTTTGTATTCCATGCCACTGAACGACAGCGGAGGAATGATGTGTTGTAAGATGGTCACGCCTTTAATGAATTCCATAAGAAGTACTCTCCAATAAACCTATTTGAAGAGCAGTGCCCTATGATGTGGACGGCTGTATCAGTCTGTGCACCCAGGAGACTGCCGAGCTGTGCACACACTATCCAAAAACAAAATGTTTGTATTTCCCTGTCATAGAACGCCAGGGGAAAAATGACATGTTGTAAGATGGTCATGTCTTGCATGAACCCATATGAAGTGAAGTGCTCCCAAATGAACCCATATGAAGTGCAGTGACCACAAGATGAGGCCGTCGGTATCAATCTGTGTATCCACAATAC
>JAECUM010032991.1:0-24367 GCA_016617855.1 Megalonaias nervosa | reverse complement strand
ATCACTTTTTTTCCGTCTCACTGGTAATCGTAATAGCGAAATTACGTTGTATATAATACTCTTAGGTGACACATATAAATTGCACCTGAGCCAGATATATACTAAACCTTTGGTCGACACATGAACCATTCGGCGACCGGTCGCCCAAAGGTTGGTTATATGCATGAGTGTACATCGTTTCACCTTTCGGCGACAGTAAATGGGCGACAAAAAAATGTATGTTTGTCATTTATTTTATTTTACCACTTTTTCGCCTATTTTCATATTCCTTTCAGTATTCCATACAGTATTCATTATATAGGCACAATCATTACTCGTACGTATTCACACATTATCAGTATACAACGATGTCGCCGAAAGGTTGCAATTTAGACCCTGTCGCCAAAAGGTTGGATTTGTGCATATATATATATATATATATATATATATATATATATATATATATATATATATATATAGAGAGAGAGAGAGAGAGAGAGAGAGAGAGAGAGAGAGAGAGAGAGAGAGAGAGAATATTTGCTTGTAACGGGTAAGTAACGGATATATTTGAAACTCAGTTTTTTCACGAGTGGCAAGCAAATTTTCTTTTTATTTTATACTCAAACGTACAGGATGTACTTTATTAGATTGAAGTAAAATATTTCTTAGCGGATGATAGGCGATATCCACGGTTTATTATTTATGTTCTGCTGTGTTTTATGATTATTCACACAGAAGATATAACCACTTCAATAGGTACTTCAAAGTAGGAAAAAGCACATTAAGAAAAACTATTCGCGCCATGTAGGATTTGAACGGGGGTCGTCTGCATCGGGAAGAGGCCATCTTCTTTCTTGGTATTGTTATTTTGCTTCATCAACACAACACATTTACTAAAGCAATGTCGTTTTTTTTCTAATTTCATATACACTGAATTAAACTTTGGTTTGAAAGGAATTTTAATTATTATATACTGAAAAGTACATTGTGTAAATCAGTCATTGCACACTTTTTCTCAGCTGTCTTGCTGCACTGTTGCACCTTCCTTTGTTATCGAACAAACCGCCATCACGTGATACTCGCCAGTCCACCCGTTTATGATATGATGGACCCACATTAATTGCGTTAAATGACCACTCCTTGGCTCTCCACACTACATTGTGCACTAGACTTAACGACCTGGGCCTACATTCATCATTCCATAACTGTAAATGGAAGCAAAACAAGAAGAACTGTTTCAAAACTGGCCGTTGTAGAACAGGAAGAAGAATTCCAATTATCTCCCTTTCGCCCTTTCCGGCACAAAAATTAAAAAATTCGGGCGTTAATTAGACAACCTAATTCAAATTCCAATTAAATCGTCAACCTTTGTGTCAACTATCGAAGAGATACCACTGCGCATCGCATTATTCAATGCCGAATCAGTAGGACCATCGGAAAAGCGCACAGAAATAGTTAATTTTATCAACGATCAGAATATCGACGTCTTTTTCCTGACAGAAACATGGCTAAAAACATCAGGCGATGAACCCAAGTGCGCGGATCTAACACCCACCGGATACTCCATCAAGTCGTTCCCCCGCCCCTCTCGCGGAGGTGGAATTGCTGAGCAGCAGAGAGGGTCAACAGACCATTTTTGATGGAGACCTTATTTATGAAAAATAAACCTTCCTACGAAAATGAAATCTCAAGGTCAATAACGTTAGACCAAACAAAACCTCTAACCGACCGGTTGGGTTAGCTTATTTTGTTACATCATCGTTTTTATTTGTTTCGTTTACGTGCTGGTCACTCAACGCTGGTCGTTTACCCTCTCTGCTGCTATAATTAAATCATTATTGTTATATCAATAATGATAGGAGAATCTCACACAACTAGATTAACTCGAGAGCGACTAGAAGCAATTAAGAAATATTTACCCGTCCGTAATTCGGTCAAGCAGCAACTACAAGAACGTCAGGAGTCTCAAGTGGAATTTACAGAAGGTACAGAACAATTATTTAAACCGATTGTCGAACCAACAAAGAAAATTGTTACAGCAACTGAGGCAACACAGAAAGCTCTTGAAGCATTACCTGTTGGTATTGCTGGCCGTATTCAAGCAGCTCAACCACCACCACCACAACCTAAACCACCAAGAACCAGAACTAATATAACAGATGAATTTACGCCTGAAGGTATTGCTGCTATCAAGGACCCAAACCAATTATTTGATATTGCCGCGTTTGGATATGATGAAAAAAAAAAAAAATATGTAAAACCAGAACATGTTAAATCTCTAAAACGTGCTGATTGGATCAAGGATGTATATCGCATCATTACTGATACTCCGGAAATCAGATCTGACGAAGATATTAGAAGTTTTAATAGATTTCATTAGATTGTATATGATCATATAAAGAAGCTAAACAACCACCAGAAAAATTAAAACAATTTAAATTACCACGATCATCACCACAACAATTATTACCATCACCACAACGATTACAACAACGAGAACAACCATTATCGCAACAAGAACAACAATTTCGAGAAATGATGACACGATTGCAATCACCACGACAACCAGTCAGAACAACAAGTGAGGAAGAATATCAAGATCCTGGAATCGCTAGCGATTCTACCGGCGCAACTGGAAGTGGTCTGGGGAGTGGACTTATTACTTGTCCCAATAACGTCCTTGCTGATGTTGATCGACTAGAAATTCTCAGTGGAGGAAAACGAGCTGGCAAGAATTCCCCAGAAATCATTGATGAAGCAGCTGGTATTTGTCAATGATTATTTACAGGTGGTGTTATGGATATTAATGTATATCGGTCCCTTATTAATGAAATCAGTGACAATGCCACTTATGATTATCATAGTGACTGAGTATGTAATTAGATACAATTAGTGATAAAATCACTTAATAATAAGATGATCATACATAATACTCATAGACCACCCATGGTCAGTGTAATAAATTCACGATTACCAGTATACAAAACGATTTACGGAGATGGACTAGGTGATGTTGTTCAAGGTCTATTTAGAAGGATAGCCCCCAAAGCAGTACCGCTTGCAAAACAACTAGGAATGAAAGCTATTGACGTTGTTAGTGAAAAAGGTATTGGCGCTGTTAGTGATGATGCTAGCAAAGCATTCTCAGCAATCAAGGATAGACTAGCACGATTAATACGACGAAAACCTCAGCCACCAGTGAAACTGGCCAGCACTGAAGTGATGCCCGCAAATGTCAGTAAAATAATAAATCAAGCTGCTAATCAAAAACTGTCAGAGTTAGCTGGTGTACCAATGTCAGAAAAAGAAAAAAAAATATAACCGCTAGTCTGATAGCAGGAAGCGGTCTTAGTCGAAGACGATAATAATAAAGATGTTCAAGCGTATATCTGATCCCGCGTTTGACATGGATGCACCAGTTCTTAGAGATGAGTCTGTGCGCGATTATCAGTCTTATTCTTATGACGCACGAGATCCTAATCAGCTTGGGCGAATTGAACTACAGGTTCAGGATACAAGTAGATATTTCTTACCAGGTGAAGCATTTATTGAAGTAGAAGGAGAAATTTTGAAAACAGATAATACTGAATATGTAGCTGATGCTAGTGTTGGTTTTGTTAATAGTGGCATCATGTCGTTGTTTGATAGCGCTACGTACATGATCGACGGAAACAAATATTGAAACAATTCAGAAAGATGTTGACGTTGCCACGACGATACTTGGCCTTGCAAGATACAGCGATGATTACTCAAAATCAGCTGGTCCATCAGTGATGTTTGTGAAATATACTTCTAATTCTCCAGGGTACCAGCAATATGAAATAGGACGACCAAACAATTTTGCTAGAAACGCCGACGTGGATGTACAAAGTATGATTATTAATGTAGATCTATATTTCAATTTAGGATTTAGATCACATCGAGCAATGTTAAGCGGTAATAGGAGAGCATTTTCAAGTACGATTTCATTATCACATATATTTGGATTCTGTAGAAATGTTAGAAAGGTTATTTTTGGGGCCAAACATACAGTTGTACTTGTAAGAAAAAGTACCGACGATGATGCAATATGGCACATTGAAGGAGCTGATGATGCTGCAACTAGAGCAAATTCATGGCAAAGTAGTACTAACAAAACTTTCATTGTGGATGCCAGTAATGACTCCAACAATAAATAAAGAAGAACGTTTACTCTCTTTTATGAGTCAAGGTGGTAAATCAATGTTATCATGGTTGACAATGACCACAGATTCTATCCAGAGTAACATTAATGGTTTATTTACATGGCAAATAGCTTCTCAGAAAAGTGTATCTGCACCGCGACGTATATTTATTTCGCTTCAAAATATTGCGCGAATAAATAATCAAACACAAAGTATAATGATATTTGACAAACTTGGTGTTTCTGAAGTTTAATTGAGAATAAACGGACATCAAGAACCATCTGAAGATATTTTGTTGAATTTCGATCAAAATCATGTTGCACATGCATATCATCGATTAATGACATTCATGGGGCGTGATCAAAATGTTGATACTGGTTTACAAATATCACAGCTAGATTTTACAACCTTATATCCGATTTATTACTTTTCACTGGAACATTTAGATTTAACCAGACAATCTTTTGTTGACATACATTTTCGAGCTCGTGTGTTACAAGGAGTTATTGCTAATTATAGGGCAATTGCTGTTATACTTAGCGATAAATCAATGTTACTTGAAGGTGCTGGTGGACGAATGCGAGTCGTTGATGCCCTAGTAGAAAACATGTAATTAGAACGCAGAGCGTTCTGACCCTGATTTAAAATCAGGATGAAAATTATAAATGTCATATCAACATGTTAGTGTTACTCTGACTCCAGGTCAGATTAAAAAGCTACAATCATCATAAAAAAATAATTGTGTGGTAAAAATATCACTAAAGCGAGAACAAATCGCAGGTGGTCCGAATAAGCTATCATTATCAGAACGCCAGCATAGGCATTTCAATGAAGCCAAAAAATCAAATAAAGGTATAAAACTTAATCTTTCTGCGGGTGTCATTAAAGACATCGCTAAAACGGGTGGCATATTTCCACTTCTTGCCGCGTTACCAGCAATAATAGCCGCTGCAGCCCCAGCTGTTGCAAAAGCAGCTGCATTAGGCGCTGTTGGAACCGCTGCTGGAATGGCGTTAAAGAAAGCAACGGGTCAAGGAATTATGCACGCAGAAAACTTAAAAAAAAGATCACGGGCAAAACAACACGGAAGACGTCTAAGAGCTCCAAACGTGCCACAGCCGGGCCGTCTAAGATTATCAGGCCCAGTATACGGTCGCGGTCTAAGACTTCCAGGGACCCCATATTCATGGTACGGAAAAGATCTAAGACTGCCCCGGTGACTTCGTCATCGAGTTCGATGATTCTTCCTATGTCTAATTTTGATTTACTTAATGCTGCTAAGCAACTGAATATAAAAAACTTTAGAGGAGTTTTTATGCGTGATCAATTACCTACCGTTGCAATGCAACATGAAACTGGTATTATTAATCTCGATAAAACTCTGGTCCAGGCACTCATTGGGTGGCATATGCAATTGATCCACGTGGAATTGTTTATTTTGATTCGTATGGGTTGGCGCCACCAAAAGAATTTTTAAAATATGTTAGCACAGTACGAAGTACTGCTATGCAAAGTAAGAATTCGATGCGTTCTAAGATCTGGTATTCAACATTACCAACACAAAAATTAACGGATCCGCCAATATGTGGTCGAGAAGTACTCGCTGTACTTCATGCTGTATCAAAATCAACAACGCCACCTCATAAAGTCGAGCATGAATATACTACGTTGTCACATTTAAACAGTCATTAGTAAACATAATGGTAGATATCTATGGAAGATCTTCTCGCGGTAAAGATCAGAAAGTTGATTTATCTAAATATGCAACTCTTGATCAGCTCAGAAATGAAATCGATGATTTATTATATATCACAAGTGTGGATCAAAATGAAGTCGTTGTTTTTTTTTCAGGATAAACAAGGACGATTGAAAACAAGTAATATACAACTGTCAGATGTACTTAAACGAATTCCCACCGCGGTTATTAATAATATCGTTACTTTTGCTGATCAAGGTAAAATACATGATTCCGGTAAGTCACTTAACGATTTTATCAAGCAAGCTGGTGATTTATTCACCGGTACCATTATCATGAATCAAAAATAAAATTACATACCTTGAAAACCCAACCGCAGATACAGACGCAGCAACAAAAAAAATACGTCGATGATCAAGAATCTAAGTACGTATTAGTCAACGGTGGTATGATGCGTGCATTTCTCAACATGAATAATAATTGTATTAATAATCTTAGAACACCAGAATCAGATTTCGACGCTGCAACGAAAAAATACATCGATGATATCGCTAGCGATCAAGTGACATCATTAACAACAATCAACGATGAAATGACCGCATTTAGAACTGATTTTTCCAATCACGTACAAACGTTCCTGAATTTTCGTAGAAACATAAACAGATCTATTAATGAATTTTTTGGAAGTCCACCAACTGTTGACATAAAACTTGCTGACATTAACACAAAAATCAACGATATTGTTAGTGGAATTCCTAATATTGTTGAAAAACGAATCTAGTAACAGAGTTACTTACGAAAATTCCACACAAACAAATTAACAATATCGTGCACACAGTAGCATCAGGATCATCAACATGGACACCGCGCGATTACAGTCTCGAACATACCGCAGAAGTAATTGGGTTATACAGGCTGTCTGTGTACGGTTTGGAAATTACTGCGGCCATTTCATCATCACCGAATCTACATTATAATCCTCTACTGGTGATGCTAAATAAGTACACCAAAGAAACATTTACGTTAACATCAAATGAAATGCCCCCGAGACGTTACTGGTGGTGTCTGGAATTCGTACCTGAAACTTTTCAAGTAATTACTTAATTAAATGACAACGTCATTGTATAATGAATCAAACCTTAGTGACGGAGTCACTTATTGACGTTCAACGTCACAGATACAATCAAGTGTGTGAGTGTCAAACCAAACTAAAACATATCATCGACGATTATACAGTAAAAGTAAAAAAAATATCGCAAACATATGGTTGTTATTGATATAATTGTTTACTCAGTTTTTGCTGTTATTGCTGGAACCGGATTATTATTATCAACAATAACAACGACAGCGCCTGCAGTTGTAACAATTGTCGTTTCAACTTCAACGATTATCGCAGGCATTCTCAGTATTATCGCTAAGAAGATATCTACATGTACAAATGATCATTTACACGAGTATATAATAAAACTACACACAGTAACAACATCTTATTCTAAACTATCATCGTATCTTTCGGCGTGCCTAAGTGATGGGAAAGTATCTGATGAGGAGTTCGCAACGATAATGAAAACCTATGATGAAGCATTTAGTGACAAAGTAACTTGTGATAAAGTGGAAGATTGAATTCCCGAGGGAACGCTCTGCGTTCTATTAAAATAATAACAGTAATAATAATGTCAACGTTAGAACTATTAAAGCAGATCGTCACTAATACAACGCCGTCAAAAACTACAATGGTATCATTAAGTTCGACCAATCCTGAATTTAGCGTCAACTTTCCAACTGCAATTTCAGCAAGTGAAATAGCATTAGCACAATTACGAGTTTATCATAACTGGCCAAGTATCAGGTCAAAATCGTGTGGTGGACTACCAGCAAATAATTCACTGGCATTTGCAAATAAGAATAAACCTGATGGAACTCCTGACTGGCAAGTTGTTGGAATTTTAACGGGCAGTTATCAAATAGCACAGATTAATGATGAGTTCCAACGTAGAATTAAATCTATTACAGGAAAAGAATCCAAAATAGCAATTACTGTTTACGAACCAACATTATCAGCGGCGATTGAAATAAATTCCCCTGATTATGTTGTAGATATGTATCAGTCATCGGTCAGATCGGTGTTAGGATGGCCTGATGTTCCCCCAGACCCTAGGTCAAATGAAATTCCAGAACCAGTGCTGGAAGAATTTCTTACAACGAGGCGGATATTTATAAAACGTCCAGAATATCGAGATTAATACATATTCGATTTTCTTAATCAGGATCCAGATAATGATATAGTAATTCCTGCGCATCGGACTGCATTATTTGATGTTATCATAGTAGGACCAGATCGTCGTGAAAAGGAAATAGTTTATGAGAAAGGTATTCAAATTTTTTTAGATCCAATTAATTCTGAATACACACGTGTGTTCGCTAATTTACACAATCTTTTTCCAGCATTATCACATAATTATATTGACGATATAAACCAACAGGTAATTGAAACGATACAACACTTAAATACAGTCATCGAAAATTTGGTTTTTGCTAACCGAAGTATTGTTTTAGGAGCAACTAATCCTAGATTAGGAGATAGTATTAGTGAAGAAGAAAGATTAAATATTATAAAAGCATGCTCAAGGTGGAAACAAATATTTATTGATCATTATAAAATAACAGAAAAACAATTACAAACATTTATGATACCAATGCTGTTAAACTAAAAGAATCAGTCATTGATCTTATTAACGATTATTTTCCAAAACTAATTGAATCATGGAAAATAATAGTCCCGCCATCGGTTATGCTTAAACATAATAATGATCCATACGGTGGAGGCCGTCATATCTTGCCGGGTATTGTTAATATAACATTAATGATCGCAGTCAATCTATTATGTGATGTAATTGATGGCAGCTATCAAGTAGATCTTTCTAAGTCTAGCCAGGCCCAGGAAGGATATATATTATATTCATTTAGTCCTCAAGCGCCACCCGGGTGGTTAATTGTATCTGAGCCAATTTACCCCGTTTATCTACGTGTACATAATCCGTTATGATCAAGAATATATTTCAAACTTACAGACCAAATAGGCCGCATTCTGGATTTGCAAAATGAGATTTTAAGTAGTAATCTGTATGTACGCTTATAATGTGTCATCGTAAAACAAAAAACAAAACAAAATATCCGAATCTAACTCGGATCAGAATAAATTTTTTTACTGGGGTAAATCGTAACTATCAGAATCTGAATAAAATATTATCATATTATAGTAAATTGGCAGTATACTGTCAATTTTGCCAGGGATTTTGTTTAGCCATTACCACATTGACTCCAACTTCATTATCACTATTATTTTCACAATGCTCTCTTAACTGTCTTATACGAAAGTTCAAAATTTTTTTTCTGTTCGTATTCATGAGATAATTCTAACTTAATTTTGTCAATAGCTTGTGAGAGAGGTACAAACAGCTTTACCTGATTATCTGTAACTGTTGCCAGCGATTGTAGCATTGCCTGCTGGATAAACTTCATGAATTTATAAGCAGATGGCAAAGTATATCTGTTCTCTAATTTTCGTTGTAATAATGATTCAAAATCACACAGATTGTTTTCAGGATTAAGATTATCAGATACATTTATACCGTTATGTTGCAATTTTTTAATCGCAGAAATAATAACATTAATAGTTTCAGAATGCATTATATTATAAATGTTTGTTTAAAATAAAACTAAAAGCAGAATAATATTAATAAAATGAAAATAATAGTCCTTAGAAAGGACTGTTTTTTGTGGACGGCACAACACGTAGTAGCGTATTTACAGCAAGCTTATTTACTGCAATTACATACATAATCTTAATTATACGGAAATTATATACAAGGTTTTTAATAGACGGCACAGTTACATATAATCTTAATTAAGGACAGCACAAAACACAGACGGCACAGTTACATATAATACTGTACAATTAAGAGGACGGCACTAAGGACAGTATAAATATATAGACTTAACAAAGGACAGACATGTACAACGGGCCTTCTCTACGTTCAATACAAATTTGCACACTCTCCCCCCATAATCAACCCGGGGAGTGTAAAAGTACACCCACGAAGTGACATGGTGGGAGAGTGTACAAATTTTCTATTGAAACGCAGAAGAGCTGGCAGCGCCCCACTAAATAAGAGAATTTTTGGCATTAAAATCGCCCTGGCCGACAATGTGTCAGTCACGAGAATCTAACCACGGGCATCGAGCGTGAGAATCCAACGCGTTAGCAATCGGCCACCGGACTTCATTATATATACATGTTAAAAAAATTATTATAAAGTTACCTAATACTGCGTAGGCACTTTATAGTATACAGAATCAAATCACAATTATTGTAAAATGTAGTGTACATTTCTTAATAAAATCAGAATTATTGTAAAATGTGAATTTATTTCCAAAATACACTGTTAAATTGAGAAATCTATAGATATATGACCCGCATTTTTGTCGAGTTAAAAGTCTGTATTCATCAGCCGTTGCTAAGGATACTAAAATAATCGATAAGTTACATGAACACATGCCATACTCATTTCTAAAAATAACCTCATCCATACATTTATTCAATGTTGAGATCTATTAGCCGATATAATCTAACATAGACAATATGTGACTCAGGTTATCTGATTAGCTTGTTCTTAGTCAATGTGTTTCTGTGTAATAGTAACACAAATTAGCTACATTCAATGGACTTCTTGGAAACATTAGTGTCCTATGCGGCATTCGCACTGTATAAATCTCTATTGTTGTGTTATACATGTATTTTGAAGACAAATGGATTTTGCTGCGAACTAGTGTACACACAATTACATATCATTTTTATGAACGATATATTTATTTATAGACGAAATAACACATACAATAAGGAAAGATATGTCGATACTTACTCAAAGCAATGTGGGTTCCATTTTGACCAAAATTCGCAATATATTGCTGTCATTAGTACAACAAGCACGACAACTGCTTGATTTACTTAGTTATGCTTGACGGAGTTGTCTCGCTTAATCATCTCATACCATAGGAACATACTCGAATTTGATTTTTCGTCCAAATCTTACTGAAAAGCAGATTTTGTGATATCATCTGCCACGCATTTTACTGAAGGTGATACTATGTTAAAAGTTTTACCAGCAGAATTAATTAACTTAAATATAATTTCTTCGCCATCTGTATTTACAGATTTAACAGCCCTTGCGTATCGTGCGCCGCCAGAATTTCCGGACTTGCAATTTTGACTTTGTGTAACAATTCGCAAGTTATCAAGCGAATTATCAAGTTTATCATCACTGATGTGATCGATTACAAGCCCAACTTTGATTAGTCCAAAATAACACTCGAACACGAACCTATGTGATAAATAATTTTATTTCCACTGGTATTAAATCTAAAGTAACCAAATTTATCAACACTACCGACTGGTTTCTTTAATCTACAGTGCCTAATTACACCATCACGAGATGCTTCATAATTTATAATGATTGGATGCGTTACAAACTAATTTTGCTCCATTTATATACTAATATTATTTGTTTAAATCATTATTTTGAAAATCTTCTTCGGTTTTTATAGGAGATTCACCTGACGATGTTAAAGCGTTATTTTTTTTTTTATCATAATATCGTTTCAGCTCTCTGTATTTTTTTACCACCACATTGATCACACACAGTTGAGTTTTTCCTCTGACTCCAACACCACACCGCACACACGGTTTTGGTCCTAGACTTCTATGTCTAACACATTGCATATGGTAGCCGCAGAATTCGTTTACGCATGCTTTGTTACAAGGAGAAGCATATCCTATCATAAGCCAATTACACCGTTACACCGATTCTTTGTTTGAATCATATACAAGTAATTAAAATTCAATTTAAATGCATATTTGTCTTAATTATAATAATGCAGGAATTATCCACAATTGAACCCTCGGCTGTCTCGGATTGAGCTAGATTTGATCTTGACAGACTGCCAAAATATAAATTTAGTTTTTTGATGCAAGATCTAGCTTTAACGAATAAGGATATAACTAAACGTATCCGTGAAGCCAAAAAAGGAATTTCGCGACGATGGTGCGGCTCATGTGTGGTCGACATTCAGAATTGGAAATACTGTCAATGTAATGAATGACAAACGAGGAAGAGAGATTATTGACTACTTTAATGTTCAGAGATATTTTATTTTAATTAAATTTATTGTAAAGACAGACGATGACACTTGGATTATCCGTGACAAGCGTGATTCTGTCCACATGCAGTCAGGAAATAATATTGTTCTCAGCAAAAATTCCAGACCAGGAATACTTACTGGCATTGACAAACTGTACTACGAACGAGCCTATCCTGTGACTGCGGTTGTGTACGCAATATATCCGTGAAATAATAAACCTATGAAACTGTCATCGCTGAGAGCATCAAGGATAAATTGTGTAGCTGAACGGGTTACAGAACAATTCACAAACTCAATACGCGGAAACGGCTTAACTGATTTACGACGTAAAAAAAAAAAAATACGTGGGCAGAAGCAGTTAAAGATACCGGAGCGTCTATCAGCGACGTTGCTGAGCTGGGAAAGAAATTTAAATTCCCAATAACAGTGAAGACGTTAACCGGAGAGATTTTGTACAAATCGAAATATGAATCAAGAGGAGCTTCGATAGATATTATTGATCATAACGCACATGCATACACTGTGGCAGTAACAATATTTCCACGAGACAGGACGGTTAAATTTTATAATGGTCATGTATTTGATTTTATCAGAAATATCAGTAAAATTGACCCTGTATCTGTTTGGCTGTTTCAAAGTTAGGAATATGATTTTCATGATCAGTTTGTACGGTCTAATGGTGATATTCATCGTACAGAATCTCTCCACGAAGAAATGAAAAATCTTGCATTAAAATATACCACTGATGATATTAAGGCTGGACAATTACTGAGTAACTGTTTTACCGTTCCATCAGTTGCTGCTCACGCTGCTGAGGAGAAAAATTCATGGAAACCGACACGATTGGAATTTCTTGAAGATGTCCAACACAGTTGTGTGGAATACGGACATGGTGGATTGTGGAATACTAAATACGATTATAATGACGTTATCTCAGTTGATATGGTAGCATGTTATCCTGGAAGTTTTCTTGGATACGGAGAATGTTCTGAATACTTTAAGAGATTTGGACATCCGACACACGAGATGACCAGAGTTGCGATAAACGGACCCTTACCAGATTTTGACTTAACCGGATTCGCCTGTATAGAGTCGTTCGAATTTTACGGGGATCTCCATCCGATTGTTTATGCGTGGTTTGGAAGACATTTTTCAGAGCGAGGTTGGGCTCCAATAGTACTAATACAGTACATGCTTGATGCTGAAATTTTAGTGTCGTTGAGCGTAAGTGAAGCAATTGTATCATACCGCGTGCAGAAACAAGTTTGGTGGCCAGAACCGGATATATTCAATATTAATGATGCTAGGAGAGATTGTCCTAATCTTAACGAAGATGATATTGTTAAAATTACTAATAATATACGTGAATGCAGGAGAGAAAGTGATGAGAAATTTCAAAAGATCTCGGCAGAAAAATAATCGTTAAATTTACGCAAGGAGGATCATATGATCATAAACGAATGTGTACAAGATTAATTATGGACGATGCTGAACTCGATTTTAGAATTGCTGATACAACGGAGAAAAACACATTTATAAGTCGACGTAATGCTTATTTATCAGACGGAAGTAAATTAGATACAATTGTGAGCCATACGGATGGCGAGTCACCGCAGTTTACTCATTTAAGATCTTCGATGCTAGCGTACGTTTCGATAAATCTATTATCGATGATAAACAGATTTCCTCGTTATGCAGTCAGAGTCGCGACAGATTCATTTTATATAAATAAAAAATATGCGGATTCGTTAAAACAATTGCATATTAACAATCATGCATCATGGGACAAATTGAGAATATAACATGAAAATATAATTAGTTATTCTGAATCTACCAACGTTGAAATTGCGGAGACATATTACAAAAATAATCAGATATCAGAATTGTCATCGGCACCATCTGTATGTGATCCTGTGGCTAGACATATAACCGTTTATCTTAATGGGTGTGGTGGTTCAGGTAAAACAACACGCGCGATTAAATTATTTAACAATTGTTCTGATATGATTGTTTTGACACCGACACATAAACTCGCCAGGGAAATACAAGAACGAGGGGTAAAATCATGTACATACCATAGTTTCTTCAGATGGTGCGGAGACATATGGACTCCATCGCGGATGGGTGAGAAATACATTCCTAAAACTATTATATGGGACGAGATATGCACGGTGTCGCTAGAGGTATTAAAAATATTTCTTGATTGGCTGTCATTGAAGAATACTGCTGTGATAATGTGTGGCGATCATGATCAACCGCCACCTTTCATTGGATCGTCTCCACATGAGTGGCTGAAAACATTTGTAGATTATTACGAAGAACTGATGACCATAGAGCTATTGATAAATCACTAAAAGAGTTTAAAAAGTTAATAAGACTACAGCCAGATAAAATACAGTGTGAGATAATGCGTAGAGTAATTCCAGAAACTCCTATGAATGATTTTTGGATTTTATGGAGACCTGCTGATTTGATAGTTGCAAGTAGAAAAATAATTCGCGATACACTTCAACAACAATTATTTAAGTTACATAAAGAAAATTTTTCAAATTGACCTATACCATTATGTTATCGCTCAGCAGATACTCGACGACAGAATGTTGATGTGGAGATTCCTGGTGGCGGAATACAAAATCTTGTGCTAAATGATATTGTTTTAATTGTTGTTGATGTTGTTGAGAGCGCGTTGAGTATGGATAAATCGCCGTGGACGTTAGGATACGCTATAACGATTCACTCGTCACAGGGATTAACTATTACTGATACAAATATTTGGATTGTCGATGATCGTATTGAGTGGTCAAATTTAGTTTATCTTGCAGTGTCTCGAGTCAGAAGAATATCTCAAATGCACAGGGTTATCATGGATTGCGTAATAACTGAAGAAATCACTAACAACTTTGTCGATATCAATAAAAAATTAGCCAGTTATAAGCAGTGTGACAAAAAAAAAAAATAATCGCGACTTTGATATGGATGCTGAATTTATTATAACACTAAAACAACGACAGAATACTCATTGTGCAAGTTGTAACGCAGTAATGTTGTGGCAGTATTCAAATAATAATCCAAGACAATTTTCCGCTGATAGAATTAATAGTAGTCTTGGTCACACACGCGAAAATGTGATGCTGACCTGCCTTGAATGTAATCGACGTAGAGGTGAAAGTTTACAAAAGTGAGAGCGGTGGTAATTGTGTATCCGTAGGAATTATTTGTAATTGTTCGCGTACAAATCTACGCTGAGGAGCAGTTGAATCTAATTTGTAGATTGCAGGTCTACCTGTGGACCTTACACGCTAGAAATTGTATGTGTGGTCACACTCCAGATAGGATCAGTTGCTCATTCTCTACCTCCTTCAAGTTCACCAGGTTCATATAAATATCTTACGGTCACATTGCCTAGTACTGGTTGAGAGGAAGATTTACGTTGTATTGGTATAAATTTTTTTGTGATCGCATTAGAAGGTTTCATAGAAGTTGCACGAGTAATTTCGTTATTTAACGCAGCTATCACACTTGGTAAACTTGCAACCCATTCACGAGATCTCTCCATGGACTTAAAGTCAGTGGAAATTTCCCTTGCATATTGAGATTCAAATAACCACTCAGCAAGTGTTCGATTAAATCGTTCAAAGATTGCCTGATCACGATGAATGTAAGCGTGTCCTCGTCTGATTTTAACGTTATGTTGCTTCATCAACGATGATACTGCACCAAGAAATTCTTTGCCAGGATCAACCTGTAATAACTGGCCATCGTAGACCACCACGTTGATAAATTCGTTCAAACGCAGATGCAACTTCACTTGCTGTTTTAGTTGACAGTGGCTCTGCTTCTTTATATCAACTCGCAACGTCAAAGACAGTTAACGCGTATTTGTATATGCGCGATTGACGTCTACCAATTTTAATGGAGTCATGTGGTAAAAACAAAATATGTGCTTGATGAACTTCATTAGGGGTACTGACATCAAAATGTGCATACTGAATTATTTTAGGTGGTGGTTGATAAATTTGCCATATTGCCTGTCGTGCTAAACCACGCTGCAGCAACAGCACGTGAGACTTTTGCTGCTTCAGCAAGTTTACTAATCGCTGCTTTGCCTCTCCAATATCCTCTTGGGCTATACTAAACAGATGGCATTATTATGATAATAATCAGTTGATTAATTACCAGCTCCTAGCATTAGTTTACCTTTCATTGCAGATTTTACAAGAAAGCTAGCAAGTTTCTCTCTGAGAGATTTATCATGTATAGAATTTAACGCATGAATCAACTTCACATCTGCAAGGTGCCGTTGTTGTAAATCTTTACTTTTATACGCGACATCATGAATGTGACACACTTGATCAATTGCGTTTATTGGATACTCTCCAGGTTTTGGTTGGTCTTGGTTATCGAGTCGGATATCGAGACGAGTTCCAGGACCACAATAATTATATCCAGGTAAATGTTTTTCACCAGGATACTTTGCCCACGGAGCTCCTGGTAATTTACCTAACGAAGCAGCGATATCTCCACCTGTCTTTGATGAAATAAATTTGTATTTTTTTGTACCACATTTCACACACTTGCCTGTAAGTGCGCGCCTGTTATTTTTTGTTATTATTGTCGTTAATCCACTGGTCCCACCGATGGTTGGGGGTGGGTGCTCTACATCGAACACAATATAAATCCATATTATTATTATATGGATATAATTGACTTCTCAGCGACACGAAAACAAGAGCCAGTCAAACATCATCCAGCGCTACCAAATTCCATCAGAGCAATTATACTTGGCCCATCTGGGTCTGGTAAAACGCAATTATTACTTAATCTGATAATGCGGTGGCTCAAGTGGGATAAATTATATTTAGTAGCACCATCTGTAGATGATCAACGATGTTACGAAGTACTTAAAGATTTTAATGAAAATGCAAGTCGCTGACGTGTCCTGATAAAGATAATGATGTTATTGATTTACTTACCGATATCGATGAAGCTCCATCCATAGATGATCTTGATGGATGTATCAATAATCTCGTAGTATACGATGATGTAATGCTGGATAAACAATCAAATCCAGCTCGGATATTTTCGCGAGGCCGTCACAAAAATACAGACGTGATTTATTTAACTCAGAAATACACACAAATTCCAAAAGTGATCACAGATAATTGCAATATCTTTATTGTGTTTAATGGAGTAGATAATTATACTTTACAAAATATACATGACCCAAGATCTAGATATTGTATAGATCTGGATAAAATCTTTGGTTAATTATAGCAGCAGAGAGAGTGAACGACCAGCGTTGAGTGACCAGCACGTAAACGAAACAAATAAAAACGATGATGTAACAAAATAAGCTAACCCAATCGGTCGGTTAGAGGTTTTGGTTTAACGTTATTGACCTTGAGATTTCATTTTCGTAGGAAGGTTTATTTTTCATAAATAAGGTCTCCATCAAAAATGGTCTGTTCACCCTCTCTGCTGCTTGCTGTCATCGTAAAGAACTCCATGATCAACAGTCTTAACTACACTAAAACCTTCACTTTCTACCACACATCGTTTGAATTAGTCCAAGCTACACTCACACTGGAAGAAAGGTCAGACCATTTTTTCTGCCTCTACCGCCCTCTTCCTAGTAGAAAAAATAAGCTGACAGAATTTCTCTTTTTGGAGCAGTTTGAGAATCTCCTGGAGTATGGAAATTCGATAGGTGGTAACCTGATTATTCTTGGAGATTTCAACTTTCACTTTGACTGTCCTGGAAACCCATGCACATCAAAACTCCTAGATTCCATTCACGTTTTCAACCTCAAACAGTCAGTTAGCCAACCCACCCATAAACATGGTCACATTTTAGACTGGATTCTTTACAGATCTGATGATAATATTCTACAGTCCTCCCTGGTGTCCCACGAACTTTCATCAGATCACCTCTGCATTATATGCCATCTTGACGTATCAGTCCCTAACCCTCCAACTTTACTCGCTACTAAGAGAAACCTCCGTATGATAAACAGAACCAAACTAATGCAAGACATCCAAGCAAACCTAATAACTAGCTTACCTCGTACAGCAGAACAACTTGATAACTGCCAGCGGTTATTGCTTGACAAACATGCCCCAGCAACCAAGTGCAGAGTAGCAATTCAGAAGTGTTCTCAGTGGTATAGCAGTGTTAGGGACCAGCTTCACACTGCTAAAAGAGACCGCCGTAAAGCTGAGAGGCTTTGGCTTTCCACCAGACTCACTATTCATAAGCAGATCTATGATGCCGCTAAGAAGAATGTCACAAACATAGTCTATGCAGCGAAATCAGCCCACTACAGTACTAAGATCACGGAAAGTTCCAGCTGCAAAGAGCTATTTGAGATTACTAACAAGCTAATGTCAAGGAACAAATGTACACCACTTCCAGCTACCTTCTCTCTAGTCGAGCTTCCGGACCTGTTTGCAAATTTCTTCCGTGACAAAGTACAAACCATCAGAAATAAACTTGACAGCACAATTTCAGTTGACTCGTCGTCACCATACAGTTGCGATACAGAAGTTCAGCGGCAACCATTAGCAGCATTTGAACCTGTCTGTATGGATTTAGTACGTACAATCGTGATGAAGAGTGCACCAAAGTCATCTGAACTTGATCCGATTCCGACGTCATTGCTGCTAGAGTGCTTGGATCCAATAATACCTTCACTAACTGATGTTATTAATACCTCTCTCTCATCTGGGGAAATCCCATCATTTTACAAGACTGCCATTGTTAAGCTTCTGCTGAAGAATCCAACACTCGACCATAATGATTTAAAGAACTACCGCCCAGTTTCTAATCCCCCATTCATGTCAAAAATCTTAGAAAAAGTTGTTCTATCCCAACTTGTATCTCATCTGAATTCAAAACGTCTTTTTAGCAATGTACAGTCTGCATATCGCCCTTGCCACAGTACTGAAACTACTCTTCTGAAAGTAGTCAATGACTTTCTCTCTGCTTTGGATAGCGGAAAGATTACAGTCCTCACTCTCCTTGACTTGTCTGCAGCATTTGACACTATAGACCATGATATATTACTTCACCGTATCCAGCATGTTTTTGGCATTCATGATACGGCCTTACTATGGTTCAAGCCCTACTTGGTCAATAGGACACAAATTGTGTCCGCAAATGGAAAACACTCCAGCCCAGTTGATCTATGCTGTGTTGTTCCACAGGGGTCTGTTCTTGGACCTGTTCTCTTCATTCTATACACTCAGCCACTCTGATGTGTCATAGATCATCATCCAGTGTCTCACCAATTGTATGCTGATGGCACCCAAATATACAAATCTAGCCATCTAACTGAAGTTGAAGCTACCATCCAAGCTGTAGAGAGGTGCATTTCCGATGTGAAATCATGGATGACATGTAACAAGCTGCAGATGAATGATGATAAAACTGAAGCCATTCTGATTAAAACACAAAGACTTTCTCATTCACATTCTTTACCTCAGACAATAAATATCAGCAACACCAACATTAAATTCACACAGTCTGTACGAAACCTCGGTGTTATTCGTGACAGTACTCTCTCATTGCACCAACATGTCATGAACATATGCAAGGCTGCATATCTTGAGCTGAGACGCATCAGTTCCATTCGCAAGTATTTTTCAGTTGATGCCACTAAACCACTTGTGTGTTCCTTAGTACTTTCAAGACTGGACTATTGTAACTCAATTCTGTCTGGTTCGTCTCAATATCTACCCCAGAAATTTCAAAAAGTTCAAAACACAGCTTCTCGGATCATCCTTAGAGTACCACGATCAGAGCACGCCTCTCCCCTGCTTTGTACCTTACACTGGCTATCCATACGATCCAGAATTAAACACAAAAATTTGTTCTCTGTGCTACGTTTCACTGACGGGCTCCAGTCCAACATACCTATCTGACCTCACTCATGTGTATACACCTGAAAGATACTTACGCTCCTCTTCTGACACCCGTATTTTCATTATTCCCACTATCAAAATGAAATCATATGGACAACGCTCTTTTGCATACCAGTTTCCAGCAACGTGGAACGAATTGCCCACTGCACTTAGACACAAAGACACAGTGGTCTCATTCAAGAGCGCTCTTAAAGCTCACCTATTTCAACTTCAAGAACAGACTTAAAGACCTAATAATGTATCCTAACTTAACTATTTACAGCATGTTTTCTGTTTCTAATTTCGTGGTGTTTGTTTTAATTTTTTTAATCATATCATTATATATGTTTTTTAAGTGTTGTCAAATGTTGTAAAGCGCTTAGAGCTTCTAATGATTAGGCGCTATGCAAAGCCTCAGTATTATTATTATTATTATTATTATTATTATTATTATTATTATTATTATTGAATGCCAGTGTTTGTAAGTCAGATACTAATTGCACTCGCATGACGGGTCACATGTGCAGGTCCTTGGTCATTTGCATCCATGTCCTTATGTACATTAGTCATCTGAACAATTAAAGCTGACAGTACATCTGTTCTTACATTCACATGCCTCGCTGCAGTTGTATGTGTCACTACAATTACAACTGCGTTTTGCAAACATCAGAACAATGGCGGTCAGCAACCTCCAAACACTGACATGACTCCGACAATCTCTTCTGTTATATATCTGAAATCGAATGGTTGCGTGCCTCTATTTAAATCACTGGGTGATCCAATAAATATAAACAGTTAGATAACTTTCATTCCAATTTAAAGTAAAACAGCATATTAAGAAAATATTAGTTCATGACTCTGGATTTGAACTGGAGTCATCTGTATCGGGAAGAGGCCATTTTAAGCACTCGGTCACGTAAGCATCTAAGAATAACTTTGAATTTTAACGGATATCTTGTTATCGGTTCGACGGTAAAATCCTTTCTGGTAATTCACTCCAGTGAAATATCCCAAAGGTTTTCTTAGGAATATCCAGTATTCCACGGCCTAGCATACTGTATATTTGTAATTCTCCATAATTAATCCTATATACCTTGATTTCTTTAGAGCGAATCAGTAATGACTATATAGATAGATGAGTATTCGACGGTTGAGTTTTGGAAAGGAAAACAAAAAATATCCTACAGATTTCATCACAATGTATTTGTATCACACGAAGAATCAATTCAATATTTAATAAAACTACAAAATAGTGTAGTGAAGTGATTGTAAAATACAAGCGCATGCATCGGACTCAACGCCATCGCCTATATATCATTATAACGTCAATGCTCACGTGATGATCATTCGTTATGTATATAAAATACAGAAAACAACATACACGCTTTGTTGCTAGTCGGCGGAATGAACAAAAAAGACATAACGTAGAGATACGTACAGGCCCTTAAACCAAGATGCATTCATACGCAACTCCGAAGAAAACACGTGTGCTTATTATACTTATTATATGCCCCTTCTTTCACGCTTTCCATATATTTCACCTGTGCAGTATATTGTATAAATGAAATTCAAAAGAAACGGGAATATGTACATGTTCGATTCGGCACACTGAATAGTATATATGGACAGACGTCAGTGAAAACAACCCTAACTAGTTCCGGTTTGGATTTGAGATTCGGAAAAATGGATTGAACATCTTTATCGAACACCAGATCAACAAAATAAAATTAAATAGGTTTCTAATGAAGAAAAGTATGGGCAAACGACCTTCTGCACAGCAATAGTGATGATATAAGATCTATTATGGAAATGATTAAAACAGCTGTATGACATTGGAATGTATCAAATGTTTAAGAAGTATCTGGGTCTATGCTGCTTATTCATATTCTACTTCTAGCAACGTGCATATTCCCTAATCTACGGGCCCAGTATGTGACTGTAGGACTTGGTCTGTGCAGTTTGCAATTGGATATGATCTATAAGAGAGTATATGCGCTAGATGTACATTAGAAATAAAAAATATAAGTAGATGAATGAGACAACACTCTTGTAAGTCCTTATGAAAACTCTCAAGCACAGACAACTCGTATATGACGCTCGTGTACTTCGTGTGGAAAAATATTTAACATTTAAGATACTTAATTTGATTAGAATGTAATAATTTTCAGGCCTTTTTGTTTGCTTGTTTGTTTGTTTAAACTTGTGGCGTATATCTGAGGACTCCTTGTGAATTTCCAATACATAGCTTTTATATCGTGGATATTTGGAGCAATTTGGAGAGAGTCTTTATTCTATCGAGACTGCACCTCAGCTTTTAGCCAGCAATGGTCATACCGTTTTCATTCAGAATGTGTAAAATAAGAACATGAATTTTACAAGAACATGCAATGAGTTTTACAAACTGCATAGCCTTAAAATATTCCGATAATTGCGGTTCATTTAAGCAGTAAAATAACCTGTTTTTATTGTTTCAAAAATTCTTATTGGAAATAGAGGAGACGGAATATTTCACTGTGTCAGGTACGTTTATCGTCTGTACAAACATATCAAACATATCTAAGATTTCGTTATAAAACATAAGCTCAAACATCAGTTATTGCTTGCTTTGTTTCACAGGTATCACATCAGTTTCGGGATACACATGGACAACCCAGAGGAAATTCATTCTCGTGACACATCGGTATTTTGGATTTGGAAAGTCCAAACTTGAAGAGAAAATTCACATGGAAGTGAGGATCTTTCTCTCTCATATAGAAAGTCTAAACCAAACGCCGTTCAAAACGATGGCCCCTATTCAGACAAGTGTTGGAAATGTGATTTCGCATTCTCGTTTGCGGTGGCCATTTCAGTCACGAAGATCCTAGGTTTAAAACACTGATGGATGGATTCGATTCCTTTATACACGACACCTCAGCTGGATCTCTGGTGACATTCATGCCCATATTACGATTCGTCCCAGAAGATTTCTTTGGTGTGAAAAAACATCGCTCGAAAAATGCAAGTGGTCAAAGATTTTGTAATTGAACTCATTGAGGAACACGAGAAAAAAATTCGATGAAGGAAACATCGAGGATTGTATCGATGCTTTTATATCAGAAATGAAGAAAGAGAACGACGGACAAATTAATATTTTTACAAGTAAGGAAATATTTAATCGTCAAACACAACAATTCCAGTGTCTATATTAAAATAGGAAAAATATCAAAATAAACTAATAGACTTTGTCCTTTACGAGCAGGTGTTCTTTTTAGGAGGAACATTACACTTCATGTGTCGGTATAGTGTTATTGCCGGAACATCGTCCTTTATAAGCAGGTGTTTTTTTTTTTTTTTTTTAGGAGGACGAATCCTTTATTAGTATTTGTCCCTCTTAGGGGCAACATTCCCCTTTCGGAGACTGAGTCTAATATTGGAATAAACGTTGTCATTTATAAGCATATGTCCATTTTAGAAGTAACATAGTCCTTGCTGAGCCGGTGTTTTTTTTTTTTTTTTCGAAATAAACAAATGTCCTTTATGAATAGGCGTCATTGTATGCAGTAGTATAGACGGTTGTGAGCTTCAATGCTTTATTAGGATGATAATTGTTTTTAACAAGCATGATGACCTTTAAAAGAATCATATTATTCTTTATGAAAAGGTGTATAATGGGATCTTGCAGAGATGATTTTGGACCTACGAAGCGCCTTTAAGCAAAATAAGTTAAAGTGGCATTAACCCAACAAAATCAAAATATTGCTGCCCTTGTGTGATGCACATTAATAAGTACATTGCCTGTACAAGTTGTTGTTAGAGCGAGTCTGTGACAATTAGGCACAATACAAGTACTGTAGGACAACAAAATTAAAACGTTGTGTAGTAAGTAAACGCCCAAGTTACACCTTGCAAACATACGTATAAATCATCAAGAAATTAAAATTGAAAGAGTATATATATATATATAGTATATATATGAGTGATATGAGATATATATATATAGCAGTATATATATATATATATATATATATATATATATATATATATATATATATATATATATATATATATATATATATATGAGACGAACAATCCGACGCCAAGTCCATTAGGAAATAATGCCTCATCTATTTTTCATGCATGTTAAATATTTATTAGATTGATACAAATATGTCCTTAACCCTATGATAGAAAGGAAAGGTTTTAATCTAAAGTTCAACAATTCTTTCGTTGGTTATATCTCTCCAACATCACTGGTGCTGCAACGATCAACTGTCCAACTTAACTCCACATTCTCTCGATATCCGTAATATTACAATATCTTTGAATTAAATCTGCAGTGTGCCTCTTTTCTTCGGGTATTGATTATGTTCATGTCCTCGACATCTGGGTATCCCCGTGTTCTGCAACCACTTATTAGTTCACCTACCACCGATTACTCACAAACTTTTTAAAC